>OVAF01001524.1:0-21263 GCA_900406245.1 Odontarrhena argentea | reverse complement strand
GGGGGTCTAGATTTGCAATTGGTGTCAAATAGTGGTCTATTTTAGCAATAAGGCCGATTTTAAAACTAGGACATAGTAACCTTGAACCATAAAGAAGGTCAACTTGCGCGTTAAATTTATTTAAATTTTTTTTTTTAAGTTTGTTAAGAATGTCCCACATTCTAAGAGATGATCTGAAAGATAGAAGGGATTTGTTTGATATACAAGAGATATGAACCTCTCAATCTAAAAGATGATTAGAAAATATATAAGAGATCTAAATGATATATAACTTATATATCAACCTCTCCACCGATTTCCAATTGGTTTGAGTTGGATGGTAATTACACTTAATTAACATGGAATGGATTCAGAACCCAAAAACACATTATTCAATCGAACTTAAATCGTTTTGGTCTACATTATTGTGTCTGAAGGAGGTCAGTCGAACCAACTCGAAACTAATTTTAAAATTGGATATTGTCGAGATTAGTTTTGAGTTGGATGATTATGAAATTTAACAAAGTTCAAACCTTATTAGAAAAAACTAAATTTATCATTTCGCTTCATTATTGTGTCTTTTATTCATAACCCATTCGTTTAACAATGTCTAAACAAAAAAAGCAAAAAAAAAAAAGAAAGAAAAGAAGATCGAAAAACACCATAACAAACTCAAACTCCGAGTTTTTATTCTTAGACATCCGTCTCCCTCAATACTTGTCCTGTAAAGCATATATAAAAATAGAGAGTTTAGATACACAAATTAAAGATATATAACTTTCAATTGTTTTAAACACTATGGTAAGCTCTTACATACACATAACCTCGAAGCTATATAACGATATCCATATCAGTTGCAAGAAAGAGTAGGGACATTGCAGCGAGTCGGAAGCCTAGAGGCAATCCGAACTGTGCTGCAAAGGCATTCATTTGGCACTGCCTTAAGAGCATTGCAACACTCGGCACTTGGGTTTGTCCTGTCAGCTCCAGGAACCAAAAATTCCCCACACGTGTTCAGTCCACTCATATGCACATTGCAGTTCTGTCCATCCACTACCGTAGCCGCCACCACCAGCATCACTGCCATCACTGCAACCTTCATGATCGATTTGGAGTACCTGGCCGATGTTGTCATCTTCTTATTCTTTATACTTTTTAATATGTGGTATATATGAAAATATTTGAAAATGTAAGTGTTGTTTGTTATAGATCCATATCTATAGAGGTTTATGGTTGTTTAAATAGAGACTTGAGGAGTGTTCAAGTGATCAATGGTGAAGAGGGTGTATAGGTTTATCATTCGTGAGCTACCTAACAAGAGAAATCACTTCTAGCTGCCTAATTGTGTGTGGGAGACTGGAGCGTAATATGCATGCTTGTGATGAATACACAATGCCTTAAGAGGAAGTGGAAATAACTTATATATATTGTGATTTAGTTTTACTCTAAGTCCATTGATCTTTTGAATTTTAACAAGAAAATCATGTTTTAGTACAACATATTGGAAAACTCTATCCGTATACCCATGTTTTATATATATATGCTTGAAATTGTTGTTGTTGTTTATATATATTACTGTTCAAAACTGGAATATATTGAAACAACTTTTAAAAAATCAATCAGAAGAGAAATTGGAAAGTTTATCCGGTCAAGTGATTCAACTCCAACTGTAGGTAAATAGATCTATTAGAAATACAGTAAACGTAATGCTAAGACATTTGATGTTTTCAACTAATAATAAAATATCCTTTATCATGGAAAAAAAAATACGATATAACATGAGTTACGTTTTGTGGTGAAATTCCAGTACAATTACATCGCAAAACGTTGTTTTCAATATATATTTTCTGAATTATTAATCTCGATAATAATCCATCGAAGTAATCATAGTTTTAGCGTTATAATTATTTTTTTTTTTGGCAAATACGTAGCTAAAGTCATCAAATCTACAACGTAAAATACAAATTTGCAACATAAATTTCCGCCAATATGTTTGCTTTGGACTTTGTAACGGAAGTGGTTTTTTTTTTTTAGATTTCTATTTTGAGTGGTTCTCAGAACGATTCATATAACTAATATAAGGTCATTGCGTTTGTGCTTAAATTTTACAGTAACTCGTGTGAATTCTTGTATACATGATGATGAGGAATTGGCAAAATACATAAACGAACAACACCTATATATATATATATAAATCTAACTATTTAAAACCCTTTAACAAAAAAAGGAAAAAAAAAAAAAAAAGTCTAGCTATCGGAGTGGTTTCTTGTAATGAACGAATACCCATGCATTTGTATTTTAAATCCTCGTTTCTCTGGTGTGATATTTTTATATAATTTGTTGGTTATTGATTTGAAAACTGACAGTTTTTAGATTTTATTATTACTAGCCTAGAACGTACGTGATTCACGTTAATCAATTGACCATCGAACATAGCTAATTTTTATTATGGCTTTTGGCAAGAAACGGACTCCGGACCAATCATCGTAGCAATGTTACGCTTTTCATTCGTGTACATTTATATTGACTTTGTCAATTAAGATTTTGGTAAAGTCAACCGTTAATTCGATGATTTATATCGTTAAATATAAAAATAAAATTCTTTGAAATAAGTTAAATAGAAGAATCTCAACTATTTAAAATTGGTAATAAAAACCCTCAAGTTTCCATATACTTGAAAAAATAATGAACATTATATGAGCCAAAAAATACGAAAATTTCATATATATGACCCACTCGGGACTCAACGAGGGAACTACCTTAATTTTCAAACTTTTTTTTTTTTTTTTTCATCTGAACTTTTATTCAAACTTAGAAGTGATACATAGAGCCCAAAAGAGAGAAACTTTGTCCAAAAGAGGGAAACCTTGATGGTACACACAAACCTTGAAATGAAGAACACCGAAAGGAAAACTAAAGAAACACCTAGAGGAATCCTTAATGAAAATCTACACGAAAACCATAATAAAACACAAAGACAAACCAAATCTAGAACCTCAAAAGGTCAGAGACCAATAGCAGAACCTGAAATGCTAGTAGCAAGCATCTTAGCTGAATGAGCTCGAGGATTGGGAAATCAGGAGCTTCCCTATTTATTGCTGCCAACGAGATGACCTCAAATAGCCTGTTAACAGGCCTTAAAGCACCACCTTAATGTCATAGCCACGAGAAGACCTATGGTTCAATCCCTCTTCGAAACCAGAACTTACCCACCCCCTGGGATTAGGAAACGTAAAGCAAAGAGGAAACTACACAATTCAGGATTGCAAACCCATCTCAAACCTTTGAGAACCAAGAGGACACCACAAAAGAACTAACACAAACAGAACCCAGGCAAAACACAGAAGAACGACGAAGATCGCTATGGAAGATCTCAGCAGGTCAAAGACCAACTCTGGAGACACCAGCAAAACCACGCCGCAAACTACACCAAACACTAAGACTCGGAAGCGAGAGAGAGCGACAAGAGCGAAGACACATCAAGCCAAAGATCTCTGCACAGCCAACCAAATGAAACTGGAACCGAAGAATCAAAGCAAGAGAAGATGCAAAGGGAATAGAACCTGGGGATGACAGAGGGCAAGGACAGAGGCATATACCACAACAAGGCCGAGTCTTCCTCCTCCAGAGAAGCTCTCCATCAGCCAGATCCGAACCACGCCTCAACATCTTCTCAAAAATCTCTCGAGACCAGAACAACAACACACAAACGGAAACTACAGAGAAACGAAAGAACCAGCAATAGGGGAACCGGTGTCGGTGCTAAGAGAGCCACCGACACCGGTGGCAACCACGAAAAGTAAGCGGCGGCTAGAAGAGAGGGGGAGGGGAGAAAATTAGGTCTGGACTTGGGTTTTTTAGGAGCCAGATGAGATGCATCTTTGAAAGAGATTTTGTTGAGAATATGAAACTTATGTTAAAAAAATAATTAATTTTCAAAATTTAAAACGTATTTTATATTTTAATGTTTTTGAATGAATAAAATGTATTTTACTAAACCTTGGCAAATAATTGAATCCAGTCCTCTCCCTCCTATTAGTTAGAATGCATTGGCCACAAGCGCACATCACTATTTCTAGATTTTCTGCACCCACGAGATCTCGATGTAAAGACATCTAATGCTAACAAGAACTATACATTGAAAATTATTATATCTGGATGACATTATTAGATAAAGCTCATTCTCATACATTTTAAGATCAACAAAAACTCGTATATTGCTTATGAGGTGAACGTTGTTGGAATGAAAATCAAGCATATCTTGTCATAATAAACTTGCCTAAAGTATTTTTAAGGTGTGGAAATTGTTTATCTTAGAGGGTGTTATTGGTTATGGTATCTTTATATACAATTGTGAGGTACATTGTCCTACGTGGCATCTTCTGAGTAATTCTAACATTTTCTAGTTAAAAAATTAAAATTTCTCTTAATTTGATTGGTTGTTAATCCATGTCATCAAAAACCCATAAACCTATTTTAAGTCCGTTTTAATTTCTATACGATCCATTAACGTACAAAAACCCTAATTACTTTCAAAACCCTAGATTATTTTGTTACGATTATCCCAAAAGAACGTAAATATCCTCATCTCAAATTTAATATTTTCCTCTGTTCATGTATTCTTTTGGTTCACGTTGTCCATAGTTTAGGTTTAGGTTTAATTTTTATTGTTTATGGTTTCCCTCATCTTCCTCTTTTTTTTTTTTTTTTGAAGATAACATGTTTTTTTCGTGTGTATGTTTTTTGTCTTTTATGTGTTGTTTTATTTTTTATTTCTACGTCTCTGTTTTTATGTCTTTTGTGACCAGTTTTGAAACATATCCCCAATGATGCTTCCGCTACATGTTATTTGAAAGGATAATTTTCATCATATGTCATACAAACCCTAACTGCACTTATGTGCGTCTCTTATTTGCCTTCCCTTTTATACGTTTTGTTTCTATACAACACATATAAAGTATTGAATTGCTAGCACAAGACAAAGGTAAGATTATTTGAACGATTGTATTTTTAGTTCATATGCATCATAGAGGTTATTTTCTCTTAGTATATCCATACACAGGAGCACAACTATAAGAAACTTATTTGGTGGTGAAACTTCTAATGCTTTCAAATTTATGGGTATGCTTTTATCTTTCATTGTGAAAAGCATCGATGTAAAGTTGTAGATAATATTGCACTTTTAATATTTTCATAGTGAATAGGATACTTAGACCATCATTAATGGAGACACTCTCAAAGTGTCTTCCCAATTTTTTAAAAATTAGAAAAATAAAATATCGATGATTAAGTAGGAAAAGTGTCTTTAGAATGAAGATCCTCTCTCTAAAGTGTCTCTATTGAGACACTTAAGACACTTTGGAATACACCTTTTCTAATTAATTATTAATATTTCATTTCTTTAATATTTTTAGTAATTGGGAAGACACTTTGAGATTGTCTACATTAATGATGTTCTAAGGATTTTCTTCTCTAACCAAAGAAGATGAGATAACCACATCTGCCAAAGAGGTCAAAGATCAATTGGTATCAGAAGCACGCTTGAGGGATGTGGTTTCTCGAGCTAATGGTTTTTAACATTTTATATGTTATATCGTATTTTTTTCATTTCAAACATATCAGTTAATATGAATTACCAACATAAATAACTTTATTTTAATTAATTTTAGGATAATGATTTATGAAATAATTTAATCCGCACTGTAGTGCGGGAACCTCTTAGTTTCAATGAATTCCAAATCCATGTATGATTTGATAGTATTTCCAAATCCTTCTGAAATCACAAGGTTTAAGTTAGGAATTGAGTCTTTGTATTTTTAACATGAAAATCCATCAAATCATTTATAAATAATCTAGGGTCTCGTCTTAGCTACCGTAAGACCTTTTTATAGAATGGAGAAATAATATTGTTTTCGTTTAATTATTATTTTAACTATTATATATAGTTTGCTAAAATAAATGTGACATGTATTTTGATATTGCATATGACAGGTCAGATTTTTTATATGTCAAAATTTCATTCCAGTAAATTGATTTCCTTACCAAATTAAGTATAACTTCAGATATAAGACTAAACTGATTTTATTTTATTTTTAACAAATTTTGTAAGGTTACATAAAAGCCAATTAATAGTTTCATGTACACTTTGAATAGAAGTATGCATGTCAACAGAACCACGCGGATTTATAACAAAATTATAGTAAAAAATATATCCAATACAATTTATTCTATTTCGACATATTCTTGGAGCTATAACCTAATTATTTAGTATGAACAGAAGAAACCATATTATTCTATTTTGATTCGGTGGTTTGGTTTGGTTTAGTAAATCAGATTTTGCTTAATTTTGAATAAACCAAATATGATGTGTAAATTACAATATAACGTTAAAATAAAACGAAAGGAACATGATTGGATTTTTTTTTTAAAGAACATGATTGGATTTTTGTGCTATTTTGCACGCAATAAGTTTCAAATAAGTTTATTATTAGTTTTAACACATCTTATTTATTTAATTAAGCATATAGATCTAAAATCCGTGTACAAATACACAAATGGATATATTGAATAGGATTTCTCATTTCTCCAATGTAGTGACTACTAACGCAACAAATTTAAATAAGATTTTTAATTATTAAAAAAATATTTTATTTATTAATTTAAGATGATATTAAAAGTCAGCATTCACAGTGACATATTACAGCAACTCCCTCGAGTTCACAATGTGTACACTCTGGCTTGCACTCCTGTATGGTACGTTTCGGTTGTGTATCTGGCGGTATAGCTTCGTTATCCAACGCAAACGGAAAAATTTCTTCAGCTAATAAACGTTTTGCTTCAACATTTTGTATTATTGCCACAGTCATCACTACAAATAAAAAACATAATTATAAATTTAAACAATATAATATAACTATTATTGTGACAGTAAAATTGTATATATATATATATATATATATTGAAACATATAACAAAATATGAAATATGCATAACTTTTTTTCTCAAACATATGAATTAAGAATTCTTACCGAATGTAACAACTAAGTAAATAACAAAAGTAGACTTCAGTGACATATTTTTCATTCTTGTAGTTCTAGATGAGATTTTAACAAAAATATTGAAAAGGGTAGCTGAGGCAATAGAGTTAGTGTGGAACCCTTATATAGAATAGAGAAATGGTTATGTTTTGATCAAATATCTATCAATAGAAACTCTAGCCATGGTCAAAATAAATTTAAAATATATAATACTGAATTGATTCTTTTACCAAATTATATAATGTTACATAAGACCTAATTAATGACTTCATATGCGACTTTGACTAATGTCTAAAGATATTGGTCGAGCAGAAGCATTTTTGGTGATAGATAATTTCTCTTAAGGAAATTTACTAGAATGACTCAAAATTTAAGTCAATTGACTAGAATGTTTTTCAAATCTTTTTGTTTTCTAATATGACTTTTGTATCTTTTTTGCCCTTTTCCAAAAAATATATTTACAAAAATGCCATTACTATATTTTCCACGTTAGCAGAAATAAAAGTGTTGTATTGGTGGCAGATTTATGTAAAAAAATATATAAAAAATAGAAGTACAAAATAAAATCTATCGTGCCTTTGAAGGCAGACTTATTTTTAGCTGACAAACTTATTTTGGATGACAGATTCCTTTTTTGTCCGTAGATTTATTTTGAAAAAACTGCTAAACGACATAGCAGATTTATAAAATTTAATAGATTTTTTTTTTTTCTCGTAGATTTGTTTTATTCCAACAGACTTTTTTTTGGAGTGGCAGACTTTTTAATTCATGAGACGACAAATTTTTCTAGTAGAAAATATGTTGTAAGAGATTATATTAAATGTCTGTCACACGAGATTTTAGTTATAATTACCAGATTAATTCATATGTGGCTGCAGACTTTTAAAACTTTGACCATAGACTTTGTTCTATTAACATACTTATATATAAGTCTGTGACAAAACAGACTTATAAAATTTAATATAATAATAAGTGTATTGATTCATGAGAGACTTTTGTAGATTCTATAGCAGATTTTCTAGAAACAATAACAATATATTTATTTCACGACTACGAATTTAATGTCTTATGTGAAATATGTGACATTTTGTTTTGTTCTTTGTATATCATAAAATTGAAAAAAAAAAAATATGAAACCCAGAAATAAATAAAGGGAGAGAGGAAAAAGAAAATTAAAGAGGGGAAGGAAAATTTATCTTAACAAATGATATGTGTTTTTATTATGCATAATTTAGTGTTGTTTGAGTATAAGCTTTCAGTTTGAAGAAAACTCGGCGATAATAAAAATTGGTAGTCTATTTAAATAAAACAATTCTCTTACAATTTTGGTTTTTGTATTTATATTTTGGGGATTTATATCGGTTTTATTTGAATTGAAGTGTTACATTGATTTTTGTTTTGGGTACCTAAATTAATAGGCTATATCATATTTTTTTTCAAACATATGATATGTTGTTAAATCGAATACTAACATAAATAAATTTATTGTATGATAATGATTTCTAAAATAATTCTACCCGAACTTTAGTGCGGGAACCAACTAGGAACAAAACCCTAATTACTTTCAAAACCCTAGATTATTTTGTCACGAAGAAAAAATTATCCCAAAAGAACGTAAATATCCTCATCTCAAGTTTAATATTTTCCTTTGTTCATGTATTCTCTTGGTTTACGTTGTCCATAGTTTAGGTTTAGGTTTAATTTTTATTGTTTATGGTTTCCCTCATCTTCCTCTCTTTCTTTTTTTTTTCTTTTTTTTTTTTTAAGATAACTTGTTTTTGTCTTTTATGTGTTGTTTTATTTTTTATTTCTACGTCTCTGTTTTTATATCTTTTGTGACCAGTTTTAAAACAAATCCCTAATGATGCTTCCGCTGCATGTTATTTGAAACGATAATTTGTTAAAAAAAAAAAAAAATTAAAAAACCTTTGCCTGTAGAAAGGATTGTGATATAATTAGCATCTTACATGGGGTCTAGTATGTGACATGAAACCTTACACTTTGAATATATTCCAAAATTAATGTGCGAATTCTACTTTTCTTATAATTTCGTAACGAGGTACCTTTCGTGGCTTTTCCTATAGTAATACAAAATCTACCCGTATATCTAGATGGATTCTGATGTCCCGTAGTATTTTTTCATAAACTTTAATATATTGCAAGAAAAAAATAATTACCTTTCTAATTATCTCATATAAATAAATTTTGGACAAATTTACTGTGAGAAAAACCAGTAGACCCAAAAATATATAGGGTCAAATAATCCTACTAAATCATCGAACAGACCTAAATAATCGATCTTTTATTAAAAAAAATTAAGGGGAAAAAACTAGAATAATCCATATTTTATGAAAAGATACTAACTTTTTTGTAAAGGGTTGTATTTTTTTAATGTCTATATTGTCCTTGTAAACTTTTGTTTTTTTTGTTTTTTTTTATTTCTGCCAACTTAATTATCATTATAATCAGACAATGTTTACAAGAGTTACACAGCATCGTTTGAAACAAAAGCCTGAAGGAAATCAGGACAAACATAGTAAACTTTTGTTTTTTAAACAGTATTTACGATAATGCCATTATATTTTTTTGACATTTTTACACGAAATTGCATTTATTTACAGTTATGTCATTAATTAGTCTGCCACACAATTGATAGCATACATTCTAAATTCTGGAAGACTTAACATTTTTCCCAGAATATTTTCAAGTTTTTCCGCAGATTTAAAAACGTAGCAGATTTATCATATAAATCTGTCACATGAAATGGCTGATTTTTAGTTTTCTGGCAAAGTTGTTATTACTCGCGGATTTTTTCTAAAAAGATTTCTTACGACATGACATACTTTTGTTTATACGGTAGATTTATATTTCATATGTCAAAATTTATGTCACATATATATCTCAGTGGCAGATTTTCTGGATCATTTGGTGGCAGATTTATTATTTTCTGATCTCTTTGACCGCAGATTTAGGTCTACTCGATTGCAAAGCAGATTTATTTGGTTCCTAATATAATTACTAGATTAACACTTTATGTGGTGGCAAATACTTCATCATGTTACCGCAGATTTATAGAAAGTCTTTCGTTGACATTGTTTGATGGCAGATATATACTGTGTACGTTATGACAGACTTATTTGTTACTAGAATAACCTTTTCTTTGACGGTAGACTTATTTGTGGCAGATTTATTTCATTATGCAGTAGCAGATTTTTATGGAAGATTATTTTTTTTAGATGACATATTTGTATTTACATTAAACCGGTATTTTGCAACTAAAGCGAAGAATCAAACTAAACGTTCTTGTTTCAAATGAATGGTGAGTTGTGCTCCTCACAAAGTCGGAGAGGAAGCAACGACGGTCGCGAACATCCTCTAGATACGAGTCACGGGAGAGGAGCAGCGAGGAAGCAACGCCGGAGAGGAAGCAACAAAATGGAGTCGCGGGAGAGGAGCAGCGAGGAGCAACGCCAGAGAGGAAGCAACGAAATCGAGTCACTGCGAGCGGCCACAGAAGAGAAGGAGCAAAACAGAGGAAGCACGAATCGAGTCACGGCGAGCGCAGTAACAACGCATATGAGTAGCAGTCAGAGGAGCGCCGGTCACGGTGGAGAGTGAGAGCAGCAAGCGGCGGAGAGTATCGTGACCAAGTTTTTTTTTTTTTTTTTTTGATAATGAGAATTCAATTCTCAAATGAGAATAATAATTAAATTTACCAGAATTTAAGAAAAAAAAAAAAGAAGAGAATAATTGAAGTTCAAATTCTAAAGTTATTTATGTACGTAATTATCAAACAAATACAAATTATAAGTTACAATGACACCCATGTAAATATTAGGAATTAGTTAGATTTTTTGGATTTTTGCCAACAAATTTGTGTTATTCTAGTAACACTTATTTAGAGGGTGTTATTCTAGTAGTTTTTTAAGAAATTTGTGTCAATCTAGGTAATTTTTACAAAATGGAAATAAATAGTTTGACATGAAATGCTCGACTATTAATTTATAATATGTAATTTGTAATTTTGTAAATATTATTCCACCGGTTTGTTTCAAACGAATTGGAAGTATTTGATGGAAACATTTTTTACTACACCGGCCAAATCACGAAATCATATTTAAAAAAAAAAAGATTTAGAAAAAAAATATCAAATAAAATTCCCCGTTCACATATGTTTTATGCCCCATGGTAGCAACGCTTTCTCTTCTTTTCTCCTATAAAAATAAAATAACTTGTGTCATTAGACAAAGAACAAAAAGGATCGTAAATATGTCAAACCCATTTCTTTCATCTCTATATTTTCTACTTCTCCACCACATCAAACCCAAATCTTGAAGACTCATCATATCATAATCCAAATCTTCTATACATGGGGGCGGTTTCATCGAGCCTTGGCGAATCCAAACCTTGTGATGCCGAAAAGAGATGCGGTCTCGAAGACGTGCCAGAGAATTGTATAACGGCAATGTTCATGTACATGGAGCCACCAGAGATATGTCTACTTGCGAGGGTGAATCGGTCATTCCACAGGGCGTCGAGATGCGACATGGTGTGGGAACACAAGCTCCCTCGTAATTACAAGTTGTTGCTCCAAAGAATTCTTGAAGAAGGAGACGAGAAAGATAAACTCAAGATCATCAGCTGCAAGAAAGAGATCTACGCTAGGCTTTGCCAACCAAACCTCTTCGACGCCGGCACAAAGGTTCTATATTCATATCCTTTACTTCTCTACTAATTTTTCTTGAATCTTTGTAGATATTTCATGGTCAATTACGTTCCCTTAAACTGTTTTTTTTTTCATCAACAACAATAATATGCATCAAGCTAGGTTAATCCAAACGGCGTCACAGTAACGACGTTAGATATAATTATATATATGAACAACGAAAAATATTTTATGAGCAAAATAAAAAGTAATAAAAGTGCTTCTTGTGAGAGTAGAATAAGTTGTACAAATCCGCGTTGATCATTCATGCCTAAAGCATAATAGTTATTCCCAACATACCTAAAAAGAAAGAGAAATTTTTAAAGTTATACTATTTTCCACGCTGAGTATAGAAATATAACTAGAGTTAGACACACCAAAGAATTATTTATATGATTTTTCGTATCTTTATGGTTGTATATATGATCTTTTGTAATATAAATAGGATATAGAAAGCGATATGAACCAACTGGAACGAACCAAATTGAAGTTAATAGGGAACAAAATGTATGACTATTTTTAAATATATATATATAAAAGTGGGTATCTTTTTTTTTTTCTTGAGCAAAAAAATATAAGTGGGTATCGTTACAAATTTTTCTTCTTTTTTTTTAACTGTAGAGATAACAAAAGGGACAATTTGAAAAATACCCTATTTGGGTTTTAAAATTTGAAAAATACATTTTTTTCTTATTGGTAAAAAATTGTTTTTGTAATATTATAAAAAGAATTTTTTATCCTTATTTTAATTTTACAAATAGCAATTAAACAAAAAAATAAAAAAAATAGTTATGATGTTATAAAAAATAAAAGAATTTCTCACGTAATGTAATATCCTTGTTTTTAGCTTGTAGAATATTTGCTCAATATTAAACATTATGAACACATTGAAGAATTAAATCAAGCTGATTTTTTCTTCCTTTTAAGTTTCAAATTGAGACAATTTAAAAGTTTTCTTTTTTCTTTTTAAGATTATTACAAAATTAGATGTAAAGTATTATTAATGGATCACATAGATATTCAATATTACACATAAATTATTATTAATATATGAAATAAATATTCGTTATTAGTTTAATAATTTATAAGTCACTAGATAATTTTTTTATTTTAGTGATGATTTTCTCTTCAATGCTTTTTTCTATATAAATCAACTATAAGTTTCTCTCATCATAAACGTAGCTTTTCTCATCAAAAAATTTAAACGCCATCATAAACTTCATAATATTAACGTGAATAGCTTTGCTCATCATGTAGNCGCAAAAAAAAAAAAAAAAAAAGAAAAATACAAAAAAGTCGTTATGTATTAGTATGAGTTATACGAAGTAAACGTAAATAAAATCATAAAAATGAAACTAAATGTCATGTATGTAAATGATCTAAGCGTTATGTGTCTAATAAGTTAAAATTCTAATTGGTCGTTATTAGTTGTTTCTTCCTGCGTGGGGGAAGTTAGTAAATTCTTAAGAGCAGTAATATTATTTCTTGGACATATATATTAGATGGATTAATTTGAGGATGAAGCCTCACTACAGAGACTATATGATCACATAAATTGAGCACTCAAAAATAAATCAGTCGTATGAGCACAGTGAGTTACGATTTAACGGAATGAGGAATGATATATCACCTGAACGGCTGAACTAAATGTTTTAAGTAGAATGATAGAGACAAACAATGGTAGAGATAGACGACGTCAAGAGATTTTTCGTGATAAAAGAAAATATCAATGAAAAGATATTTATTTGTTTAATTTAGATATTAAAAGACGTGTATTATTTTCAAAATTAGGATACTAAAAATTATTAATTAAAATAATAATTAGATTAACATTTTCAAAAGGAAATTATCAGTTTAAAATTATATTAAATATATAATTCTTTTTCCTTAAAATTTTAATGAGGCTATTTTAGCCAATTTGTCTAAAAAAATAATTAGTTTTTTAAAAATAAATAATAGGGGTATTTTTCAAATTTTAAAACTCAAAATAGGTATTTTTCCAAATTATCAAGGAAGGTAGTTCCGAAATGTTTGGATTTGACTAATTCAATAAGAAAGACTTATAAATTCTAAAAATAATTCGGGGGAAAATGGGTTTGTCATGTGTGTACGAAAGAAGAAGAAAAAAAAAATAGATTAATAATATGAAAAACGTGTAGAGTTGGTTGTGATTTATTCACATATATTATGAATGAATAAATTAATAAAAACTAAATGTTTGGATTGTAAATGAAAAAAAGGAAGCATGGTTGGACAAGAGAAGTGGGAAAATGTGTATGGCGATTTCACCAAAGGCAATGAAGATAACTGGAATTGATGATCGTCGTTATTGGCAACATATATCATCCGACGAATCCAGGTACTTGCACTAGTCTTGAGATTACTACATCTTTACTAGTAAGAGAAAAAGAACTTGTCAACATTTTCTTTTGTCTCTTTCAAAGCTTATCATTGGATAATCAAAATATATATATAAAACATGCCGTGACTTTTGTCAAAGTTGAAGATTACACCTTTCGTATTCCCACACTCTTTCTATACGTTCAAACTCAAAACTTAAGGTCTAATCTTGTACTTGATCAAAACAAGATATTATATGAACTTGATTATGATAGTTTTTCGTTTATGGTTCTAAAACACTTGGCTAACTATTTTTTGTTTTTCTCTATATATCTAGCAAACTCGTTTTTGATGCTTATCGTGATACCATATATACTAAGAAAGAAAAAAAGTTAGTTAAGTCTCTTAGATTAAAAAAAAGAAGAAGACCATCATAAGTTATGTTAAATATCATCGAATTTCTTATATATAATGTTAATTTTAGTTTCAATATATAGAAAAGTTTAATTTTTAGTTTTCTGTTCGAATCTTAGATAGAACCAAAACGATTAACGTAGTTAAATATCGAGCAAGAACATATAATCACGTATACGAGATGTAAAAGTGACTTATACACATGATATTTATAGAGTTGATGTTTTGTAATTTATATACATACTTATAGATAAGCTCAAGTTGGTTGTTTAGTTAATAGGGAAAGTTTTGGGTCCTCAACGAAACTGTCATTTTCTCTTATCCCAATTTTGCTCGATCATATCAATAATTGGATGGCTTGCTTTTAAGTATACACACACACACACACATATATATATTATTATCAGATTCTATCCACATAATTTGAATACAATATGTTTATAACAAAAACAAAGAGACAAATAATTATTTACACAATCATGAACCCCATTAGTCCATTACTATATAATATATATCATCACTTTTAATACATATATATTTATTTATTCAATGGGATACTCTTGAATGATTAGTAGATGATTTTTGGTAAGTCTTATCATTAACAGGTCTCGTAGCTAAGTTCCTTCGTTAGTGTTGCATTTTAGGTAATTAATATCTAAACAAGGAACATCCGACTTTTGGACGAGATCAAATATTTCTTCTGCTTGTAATATCATATCATAAGTATATATTAAGGTTCCTATTATGATTCTTATTGTTAATATATAGTATTACGATGATTCACATTTTATTTGCTATTTCAGATTTGGTTCATTAGCTTATCTTCGGCAAATATGGTGGTTAGAAGCAGTTGGAGATATTAGATTCGGATTTCCACCAGGAAAGTACAGCCTTCTTTTCAAAGTACATTTAGGGAAACCTTACAGAAAGCGTGGGAGGAAAACATGTAATTTGGATCAAGTTCATGGATGGAACATCAAACCGGTCCGGTTTCAACTGTCTACATCGGATGGCCAATGCTCTATCTCAGAAAGACATCTAGATGAATCGGGGAGGTGGTTATACCATAACGTTGGTGATTTCGTTGTAGAGAATCAGAATTCACCAGTTTGGGTTAAATTTTCGATGCTCCAGATAGACTGTACGCATACCAAAGGTGGATTATGTTTAGATTGCGTGATTATATGTCCATATGAGTATAGAAGGAAATATACATATTTCGATTAAATTTTATTTTTATATTTTACGTTAAATTAGAGTTTTCAGGATTTTCAATTTATAATTTGTATATAGATATGATAGAATGTACAGTATTTTTTTTTATATAATACAAGTTTATGTAAGACGTAATTTTAAATGAGAATGTAAATGAAGACTTTACCGGCGCTAAATAAGATATAGAGATTTCGTGATATGTAGCAGAGGAATGTGAAACTATGTAAAAGTTTTTAATGTTACTAGGTGGAAGTCCGCGCTACGCGCGGATTAAATATTTTTGTCGATTATATGTTAGCAATATTAAGTAGTCATAATTTTAAAAATAATTATATAGTATTCAGGAATGTATTTGTTAGAATTTGAAAATGTTAGTCAAAAAATATTTTGGAATAATAACACACATATAAATTTTGTTAGAATTTGCATGTTGATTACCATTTTTTTGGTATTGTATATTCAATTGTGATATAATAAAATATTTGTAAATATACTTTCCATCCCTTTTTTATATTTTGAAAGATTATGATACACTTTCTATGTTCTTACAATTTTTTCTGCTTAATGAATATTTGTGGTAGTAAAGATTAAAGAAATAGTTGAATATAACTAATACTTTAAGTATGGAAATACACATGAAAAACGGTTGAGTAGTATTCTATTTGATCGAAATAAGATTATCAAAGCTTCGTTATTTGTGGAACCTTCAAATGATGAAAAATAAAATTACATAAAATAAAAATAAAAAGAGAAAACTATTCTCCGTAAAATAGAAAACCATACTTTGTTCCTTAATCCTTACCTTAGATCACATCCAATCATTCAATTCCCAACAATTCATTTGCTTTGTTTGTGTCCTGAACACAACTCAAATCTATTACTCTACTCAAAATATTCACCTCCTTGCTCTTTGCATCTCTCCTCGCCTGTTCAAACTTTTGCCTTTCCTTTTCTGCTTTCGAGCTTCGACCTCCTTTCAATTTAGCTCTTCAAGCTTTACGGCTTCTTCTAACCTACGCTGGTTAAGCTCAACACACTGAAATATTTTCAGGTTTATTAGCACAGACAAAAAGCATTGAGCATAATAACCAAGATATGTAGAGATTATATGATGCCTTCACCTTTAGATAAGCATCAACAGTTTCGGGTTGAGCCACAACATACATTTCTTGAACGTGTAAAAGTTCAGCTTTCAATTTCTCAATCTAAAAGTTTAAGTTTGCTTGAACAAAAAAACCCTTACAAACTGTGAACTGTATTTTCTTGATGATTTATGGCTACCTTGATGATTCTCCTCTTGAGAATAAAATTTACCAAGGAGAATGAAACTACAGGACGTGGTAGTTTTGGAAATTCAAACACCAAAACCAGTGTAGAAACTTTAACATCTTATATACATTTAAAATCAAGACCATTCAAGAGCATTTGAATTATAAATATTAACCATAACCTTAGGACTGTAGGAAAGCAGAGGAACATCAATCAGCTCTCTTAACTCCCAATTCCGTAAACAAAAGAGAAGATCAGACAGCTGCGAAAAAAAAAAAGTGAAGATCAGACATTGTGATTCGTTTCAAGAACCGGAGAAAACTAAGAGAGAAAAAAATCTTACTTTTCATCAATGAACTTTTCTACGCCTTTCTCATTAGCTGTGCTGAGAACTCCAGTCATTGTGCCTCCAGCTCGTTCAACAGCATAAGCAAGATCCATTGATGGATATTTCACATTGTCTGGTTTCTTGAATGTCAACGAACCGAGTCTGGTAAAATTATAGGTGTTCAATTCGGTTTCATTGAAGCAAAACTAAACCAAAAACTGGACTGTGATTGTTGAGTAGCTGGCTTGATAGAGTGTCTAATGGTGGTCATCAAAATCTTTCTCTAAGCTAAGCTTAACACTTGATATATATATATATATATATATATATAAAAGATATACACGAGTGTGTGATTTACTTACTGGTTTCATTAAAACACATGTGTTAAAATTATGGAATAAAGAGGTCATTGAGGGTGAAGGACAATTTCTATATCGTCATACTCAGCTCCAAACAACTAATGAGCTTCAATGACCTTAACACCCTGTTTCTAGAAATTAAGAAATCATTAACACCTGATCATTAGAAACTTGCAAAATCATGTAAGAAAATGATATTCACCTGGTTGAAAAGATGGTCGAGTCCACAATGATTTTCTTTCGGATGCTTCAACGCATCCGCTACTTTAACTTCCTTGAGCTTTTCAACAGGCCAATCCCTATACCAACATTTTCCATGGCCAAATGAAAATCAAGATAAAAACATATGTGAAAAGAGATTAACATTAGCAATCGAAACAAACCTAAAAGCTCCACCAGATGCCGTTAAGATTATCCTGCGTAGAGCGCCTTCAGGCAACCCATGAATACAGTAGAGAACATCAAAGAAGAATATGATCTGAAAAAGTTCACACAAATTTTCAGAGGTAGAAATTGCATTAGGACCAAAACTTTAAGTCAATATGAAAGTGGAGATAAGTGGATCACCTACGTATCAAATAAACCCACTAAAACGTTTCCCATCCGCGTCTCGCAACGGTCGACGGATCTCTCATGAGGCGATGACCTTCCAAGACTTCTTCTTCGTGAATTGGTACCAACCTCTTCTTCTTCTCCTCCCACGTTTGTCTCCATAGTCAGAAGATGAAGAAACCAAAAAAGTAACAAATATCAAAATAAAGTTTGATCGCAAGGAAGACCACATAAGTTCTAAGTAATTTGAGATTTGAAAAAACTAAAACTTGAATAAGGTTTGTAAAATCATCACCAGTTCATTTCGTTTGAGATATATGCTCTGAACAGAGTCGTTATCCAGTCAAGTCTTTGATTGCCCTCGCGTGATATTTGGATTGAGTTGTTCAGTGTCTTTTGTCTCTGCTGCGTTGGTGGGACCTGCATATAAAAGTTATTGTTTTTGGAGAATCAAACAAATGAGAAGTGAATCGTCCATATACCTCCGGTGAATTTTCTCTTTAGAGAGCGATGGAGAATGAGCTTTTATAAGAGTACTTAAGATGGATAATCAATGCAAGGTAGTGGTCATTTATAGTGGCTTTGATTAGATAGAATGGGGGAACTGTTTTTTATCTGGGATGTGAAGAGACTGTGGAGGAGAAGAAGAGGCTGGTACCAATTGACGGAGAAGAAGTCTTCGAACCTTTTCTTTTTTATTGCTTTGTTGTTTTTGACTTTTGGGCTTTATTAATTTAGTTGGCCCAATTTTATTGCTGTGTTTATACGAAACGCTTAACATTTGTTTGGTCGGATGTATTTGGGCTGAGATTTGTCGAAATTATGCGTTGACTCAAGAATTTTTGGTAAAGCTATGCCACGTGGCATGTTGTAGAGGAGTTTCTAAAAGGCTGATGTGTACAGCTTCTCCTCCCTCCATTAGTACCTTTTATATATATAGATTATTGAAAACGTAAATTTACGTGAAATTGATAAACTTTATAGTGAAACACAATTGAGGTGAAAGAATTAAATCATGAACAACGATCGAGGTCACCAAGCTAAATTAAAGTAATTTTCTTTTTCGAAAACTTTGTTGTGAGTAAACAGAAGGAACGCAACAAACCCAACTTCTTTTTGGATTTCAAATTTAAACGATTGTCATAGGTTTTCATCAAACTATGTGGCATATGTATCTATCATTATCAACCAAAATCAACTTCTTTTTCGATTTTGAATTTCAACTATTTTCACTATTTCTCATCAAACTATGTGGCATATGTGTATGCCATTATCAACCTTGAACAACCGAAGTCTTTCAAGAAAGGTATGGAAGATAAAAGATGGAAGCACAGTGTGGGTAATGAATATGATGCTCTGAAAGAAAATCAAACACGGAGAATTGAAGATTATATTGAAAAAAAAAAGACAATGGAGGTTAATAAGTGTTTGGGATAAATTAGATTGCTTTTTCATGTTGTTGTTATACGTAACTATATTGTTCATCAGATGGATGTTCATAACGCATATTCACATGAGAATTTGGATGAATAAGTGTATATGAGACTGCTTATAGGCTTTTAAATCGATGATAAATTAAAGGTACGTCATGTTTGCAAATCTCTGTAAAGCTAACAATGACATTAAAAGACTATAGATACGAAAAATCATAGTCTGATTATTCATCGTTTACTCTTGAGAATATAATATTTGTTTTCACATTTTGGTTTATGTTGACGACAAGAAGTTGTGATATGGCAATGTCAGCTTATAAAGATGACTTGTTCTCTTGCTTCCACATGAAAGACATAGAGACTCTGAAGTATTTTTTGGGTATTGATGTGGGCATATATTTTTTCAAAGAAAATGTGATCTTGTAGCCATCATAGAAATTGGATTGTTGGATGGAAAACCTCTCAAACTTTCACTCGAAAATAGTCAGAGTTTGGCTCTCTCAAAGGCATCTCTTATAACAGATTCACGATATCGAAGACTAATTGGAAGATTGATTATATTTTGCTAATGTGTGTTCCAATTTAGCATAGTCGATTCATGGTAGCTCAGTTTATGCAATGCGTCCCTAGGTGTGACCATTGGAATGCAGTGTTGCAAGTGGTATTATATCTTAAGGTTGATCGAGGACAAAGAATTTTGTTGCCAGCAAAGAAAAATATTTAGATATATCACATGATGGTGTGACTCTAATTTGGTCAGTTATCCAATCATAATGGTAATATTCGAACACAAAATGATGTTTCTGAATCGATGTTCCTGATGTCTTTATCAAAAGTGATTGAAATAGATGATCTTCATGATTTTATANGGGGGGGGGGGGAGGGAGGGGGGTTGTGATCAGATGAATTAGTAAAGTTGACATATTTTGTTTACTTTGGTAGAAGCTAGTTTGCCAACTCATGGTTTCATAGTTTGTTAGCTTTCTTGTAAAGTCTCCTCAAATCAAGAGTTGTACATGAGATTCTCTTTAATTGGTTGTGCAAAAGTCGTTGTAACAAAATCATAGCTAGTAGTTGATAATCTTGTTTAGAGCTCGACATACGTTATATATGTTGTAAGTATCATTGATAATAAGAATATANAAAAAAAAAAAAAAAAATTTTTTTTTTTTAAAAAAAAAAAAAAAAAAAAAAAAAAAAAAACAATTTTTTCAAAACTCCCTTCCTATAATTTCTTAACATCCAATGGAATTGATTCTTTTCAAAAAAGCATGAGTTTATTTTTTTAAAAAGCATAAGTTTCTTCAACATTTCGTGGCCAACGAAAATTTGACGACGTCCAAATACGTTGAGCAAAAGATCAGTTGAAATGATATGGTATATATTAACCCATAAACTTCTTGTTTGTACGTAGTTGTTCTTTGATGGCTAGATTACCAATTAAAAAATTCCACATAAATGTTTTAATATTTAGCAATATCTTTAAGGATAATGAAAGGTTGAGACACTTCTCGTATTAAATCTATGTTTTGTATATAGCTTTCAATCCAATAATAAGATTATCCTAATAACAACTATCTTTATAATATAGAAGGGTTACCATTCTCAACTAGCTACGAAAAGCTGACATGT
>OVAF01001523.1:0-21264 GCA_900406245.1 Odontarrhena argentea | reverse complement strand
AAGATCGATTCTCCACAAATCAAATAAATTACATAGTGTGAATTCTAGCGTTTACATGGAAGGATATTGATCTCATAAGTATTATTAGAAGTTTCATTTAAATTTTTTTTTCAAAAAAAAGTTTCATTAAATTTTATGATTATTGGAGCACTAGGGGTGGAAATGGTACCGGCTGAATCTAGCTGAATGTTGAATCTGGCTGAATTTATATGAAACTTTCTACGGAATTTGGCTGAATATATTGAATGTAAATGGTAATAGGGGAATGAAATCTGGTTTGTATTTAACATAATAGTTTTATTAAAATAATAAAATAGTTGGTTAGGTATCTAAAATAACTAAATAAATTTAATTATTTTAAAATAACTAATAATGGAACATTTGTTGGCAAAAAAAGAATAAGTTTTAAACGAATAATTTCTAGAGGTGAAAAAAAATTTGGGATCCGTTATCCCATCCAAGATCCGTTCCGTTCCAAAATATATAAAAAATATGATGTGTAATATTAGTAAGTAATTTAAAAATCTAAAATTTAATGTCTAGTAGTTAAAAAATTTTATATATATAAGTTGATGCATGTAATTTTTGTTTTTAAGTTTTTTTTTGTCTTTTAAAAGTATTTTTTGTTTTTGTTTTTTGTTCCCATATAAACAAAAACACAAAGAAAATTTTGTTTTTATATAAATTTAGCTAAAACCAATCTGAACATGTTCTAAGTGTATTTATACTTCACATGCATGTATATAATTTTACGGTAACTCAAATAATTTTTTTTTTAACCGAAATTATTAATGTTAAGTATAATATAATATTCTTTTATGAAAATACATTACTTATAAAAACTAAAATGTTTAAACGTATGTATACTAGCACAAGTGGTCTTGGCCTAGTGGCAGGTGGTAAGTCCACAGAAGGCAGACAACACTAGTGCACCCGGAATTGAGTCTCGTTCCCCGCAGTATGCAGGATTTGGCTATTGGGCCGACCAGTCGTGATCCAAACCGCTATTAATGTGTGGTTGACAAAAAAAATATAAAAAATGATATGTATACTAAAGAAAACACAAATTCTAATGTTTATGAAGTTGTACCAACTGGTGCCATGGACAAAAAAAAAATAAGCTGAATTTATTATTCAGCTGGTATCCGTTAGTGCCTAGGTCATTCTCTACTTTGATCTTTTACGCTTCTTTCCCCGACTATAACTAGTCATGCCTTTTCACGTACTCCTTCCGTCTCATATTAGATGAGGTTTTAGGAGTTTGTTTTTGTACCAAATTAGATGATGTTTTGGGTTTTCAATGCAAAAGTAAATACATTTTTATTGTATATGAGTATTAGTATTCTGCAGATTGATCTACTATTAGCTAAAATATATTTAAATGGATGATAAATGTGATTTTTGTCTTGAAAAAATTAAAAATTTATTACATTCTTAATGTGTGTGCTAAAACCTTAAACCTCATCTAATGTGAGAGAGAGGGAATATACTTTTCTTTTTGTTTACCCAAAAAAATTATTATCGGAGCACCGGGTCATCGATCTCGTTTTTTTTTTTTCTAATATTCATGAAGTTCTTTATCAGTTCTCATAATAGTTATGGAAATTATTGAAAAAGATAAATCTCATGTTTGTTCACAAGTATATTATTATAAATTTGATATGTTTGGTTGTAAAAAAAAAATGATAAATAGAAAACATGAGAGACAATGTTGACTACTCTAAAAGAACATGTGATGACAGTGAATCAACTAACTATTTATTTTATTTTTTTTATTATATCGATCTCCTATACCAAGTTTTATCAAATTTTCGAATGTACAAAAACTGGTAAATCGTTTGTGGCTCTCAAAATAATATAAAAAATATAGAAAAGGAAATATGACATGGCAGGGACCGAGACTTTTTCCAATCAATCAACGGACTTGCACTTGTGCTGAAACCACTGCTTTCTCATTAGTACGTGGTGGTACTTTCCGACGAGTTTAGATCAGCTTGGTCAAGTAGATATACCTAATCTCTATTCTGCCTAAACCAATAAACTTATATCTTCTAAACATTCGTTTTTTTTCTTTTTCCACTAATCTTGTCTTCTTCTTTATTTTTATTTTTGTAAACTATGGATGGTTAGAGTTTTAACATCCGACAAGTCCTTCCAATAGCCATTAAAAACTCATTTTTATGAGAGTCAAATCTCACACAATTTTAATTTGTGAAATAAATTTAAAAATCGAAATATTTATAGGGTTTGAAACATGAATACACATATCAAAAAGATGGATTTTGATTATTTTTCAAAAAATTTAGTGTACAAAAATTTTCTAAGAAAGTCGAATAGTGCTCCAGACTAAAAGAATGCATGCTCTGTTAATGAAAAATCTAAATCTACTCATATAAGGGTATTAAACCATCATAGTAATTCTATGAAAATATGGAAATAATTCTTCACAAATTTACTTTCTTTTTCATACCAATCTCTCCATACACTTATTTGCTTAGCCAAAGTATCTCAGTCAACCCATGAGTTTTATTGTTGTTGAGCTTAGCTGATGGGTTTTGATGACCCAATTCGCCAATCGATGATTTTGAATCTTTAGCCCAAGCAGTACGGTCCATATCAGACCAATATCTCACCATTGCTGAAGAATTGGGTTGGCGCTTCACAGTTTCAATGATGTCGAGGCCACTGTTTTTTCTCAGCATGTCGACCCAAATTTAATTCGGTCACTCATTCCATATAGTAGGGGCTTGGCTGTTTGGACACGCTTTTTCCCAAACCGAGTGGAGCCGACCACTTCATCTCTTTGAACCGAGTAGACCCTAAGCTCAAGGTACGTCAGCCACTTCGTCCATGTCTTATCTTCACATTGAGCTTACCTTAATCAAGCTCGGGTGTCAGAATCTTTTTCTACGTCTTCTCTTTGAATAGAGCCAACCTTATGCTCGAGGTGGGCCACATCAAATATGTCTCCTCTTTAAACCGACCTGACCCAAGCAAATGATGGATTTCGGTATTTGCTCGAATGCTTGAGAGTACAAGAAATGTGAGAGAAATTTTAAGAGTTTTTAGGCATAAAAGTATGTGTGTCATGTTAATGAAATCTACTTAGATAGGGGTATTAAATCGTCGTAGGTCTATGAGAATAATGGAAGTATTATAAACATTGTGGATTTACGTCATTTTTTGTACCAATCTCTTCATGATTCACACTTATCTTCAGAGAGAAAGTATGTTGGTTGGTCATGGGCTTTATTGTTATTAAGTATGACTCATTGGGTTTAATGACCCAATTCATCCCATAGATAATCTGGACTAGTAAGCCCAAACTTTTTTTTTTTTTTTTTGTAAAAGTTAAAAATAAAATTTGTCCAAACTTTAAGTTATAGTTTCCGAACAACTAGGGTTGGCGTTGCATTACTTCGATGACGCCAAGCCCACTGTCTTTCCTCACCATGTCGACCAACATTTTGTTCGTCTTTACATTCCACCCAATAGGAGCTCGGTTGTTTGACCATGCTATTCTCCTCTTCGAGTCGGGCCGAATTTAGCTTCGGGTTGGCCACTTCCTCCATCCTTTCCATTTGAATTGAGCCGACTAGAAGCTAGGAATTGGCCAGTTCGTCCATGTCTTCTCTTCGAACCGAGCCAACCTTAAGCTTGGGGTTGGCCACTTCTTCCACGTTTCTTCCCCAGATAGAGCCGACCCTAAGCTTGGGGTATGTTACTTCGGCCACGTCTCCTCTTCAAACCGACCTGACCCGAGCGTTGGGTCAACAGTTCCAATCTATTTATTCTCTTCCTAATATAGGTCTTAGAAATTTTTGATTTATGCTTTACTATTTTTTCTGGAGGTGTTTGTGTCTTTGGCCCCATCACATGTCACCAAGAACTTTCTCCTCTTTTCCTTTTCCTTTTCCTAATTGTTTCGCCAAATCCAATACAAAATCCTACATAAACTCTCGTTTTGGTTTAAAATAATCTCCAACCCAACGTTATTTTAGTGTTTTCAACACTAAAATGGTGTAAAACACTTTTTCACGCCACACATGGTGTAATCTCATTTCCTACACCATTTTGGTAAAACATGGTCCTTCATAATTCAAATAATTTCAAAACTAATTATTATAATTCCCTCTGGACCAAAGTTTAGATATATAACACTTATGTAAAACAAAAATTAGGTGAGTATTTAAAATTCTTTTACATTCACACTATTTCAAAAATTTATATAAATATGTTTTTTTCATTTGTAACAAAGAATTAAAAATGCGAACAAAATTTCTTTGATATTAGATATAATGACATGTATCAGTAATAAATTTTTTAAGAAACCATAAAGAGTACTGAAATTAAAGATAGGGAACGGAAAATATAAAAGGCTAGTTATAATTGAAACTATACATTTATTTGTGAATTATTACTAAAAATAAAATAAATAGGTGGAATTTTCAATTTTAATAAATAAAGAGCATGTGTAAAAAAAAAATTATGTTGAAAAATAAAATATCTAGAATATGCCATTTTGGTGTGAAAATGGTGTAATAGTTTTGAGCAAAATCCTACACCCGAATGGTGTAACTTCAATTTTTCATAAATTGTCTGATGGGTTGGAAGAGAATGCTCTCTACATTCTCTCGATTTTCATTTGTAGATTCTGATTCTTCTCTCTTTGAAGTTTTCATTTCACCACACACACAAAACAAGCACACTTCTACGATTCATTTGACATTATTTTCCGTCGGATCTAGATTAACTTTTGAGAGAAAAACAAAATGCACACAACATTTTGATTTAAACTAAGAAGAGATATGGGTGGTAAAAAAAAGGTTAAGTAACACAAAGATTAAGGTTGAATTAAGAAAGAAGAGATTCATGCTATTAGGTAGTTCGCATGTTAATGGAACTGCTAGAAAAATTACTTAGCATTGATCGATGCTCATGGTAACAACGGTCGATGCTGAACGCAAAAAAAGTGTCTATCCATGCACAATTGTGTGTCTGATCGATGATCTCGAGAATTTTCAATTCTCGAGCCAAGACACTAAGGTAAAATTTATCATTTGCTGTTGTAGAAGTGATCAAAAGACGAAAACTTACGAAATAAAATTAATTTGCGGATACTAAAGGACTAATTTAGCCTTCTGGTTCAGGTTCAATTTTCTCACAAGATCAATCAACCGAATGTCTTCGCACAGAGAGAATATTTCTTACCAAATTCAGTTAAGATTCGTATCAATGTTGACGCATCTAGAAGAAATTCTAAGATCTAGATTTTAACCAATCAAATTAGAACTAGCATTTAAAAAAAAAAAAACGAGTGGCGAATAAAAACACCCTTGTAGTTCTAATCTAACAAGCAAATACAACCCTCAAAACAAACTCTAGACCTAATAAATGGATTACTCATAAATAGACATAAGAACAATGGAACTTACAAAATAATATTGCATAAAAAGAAATAGTTCAGATGTACAAAGGGTTCGAAGAAACATGATGTGGCTTCTCTCCCTTCTGAAAACCCTCTAACTAACATGAATACAAAGTGTGCAGAAAAAGATGAAGAAAGGATGACCTAAAAGACAACTATAAAAGTCTTTTAATAACCTAGCTAGAGTTTGTGATACGATGTGATTTTGACCTCTTTTTCACACATCGATAACTATCTTTTGAAGGGATTTCTCTTTAGTTTTATAATTTTAAGAGCATTTTTAGGTAAAAGTACACGTTGGGGTTTTTTTTGTTGCTTTTGGAAGCACTATGGAGTTCATCAACAAATTATGGAGCAAGGACCAAAGAAATGAGAAATCCTGCTGTGAAGTGACGACCGACAGCCCACTGGACCGTCGACCGACACACAAAACGAAATTTCCAAGAATATCACATGGCCCTGTCGTCGACCGACAACACACCATGGTGTCGGTCGACACGCTCTTTTGAGACAGAAACAGAAACTTTCCAAGTGGCGATGATTCTGCAATGAAGACTGATTGATACTCGATATTGAGCTTCTAGAAGACACATTTTTACCCTAGCTCGTGCCTCTTACCAATAAATACTCTTGTAGCTCTCACTTTACGTTCATCCAAGTTTTAATAAAAATATCTCTACAAATTTTAGTTCGTATCATGTCTTTCCTCACCATGTGTGAGTAGTTCTTTGTTGAAATCTGTGTAGTATTAGGATTGTGCATATCAGAGTGGTAGGATGGTGTCGTTTCTCTTGGTTTTCGATGATACTCTTTAGAGTGATCCGATCTCTATGTCATTCCCTAAAGGGGAGGATCATTGGGTATTAGAGTGTATGTTCCCCCAAGTGAATGGTCTTAGACTCTTAGGGTCCTAGGCTCTGATAAAGCCGTGGTTATGACATGCCAAGATTCCAATAATAGGCGCTACTAACTTTCATGGCGGACTACAACCAGTATTAGGAAGTGATCGCTTTATTTGTGAGTCTAGTTTAGATTTCTATGCTCCTTTTCTATTGGTGCCATCACTGGAAGGTATCCCGTAGGATTGGAAGAGTCTTCACCTGCGCGAAAGCAATAGTCTTGTGAAGCAACATGTGTTCTAGCTCGAGAAAACTCAGAGCGTAGTAGTGATCGACTCTCCACAAGAGTGTCGACCGACACCCCATACGTCGGACCACTGTCGATCGACGTCCTGCAAAGGTGTCGATCGACACTACTCCGAGAGTCTACTACTTGATTGTACTTTCTGAACCTACATAGGATTTAACGCTTTCTTATATTGTTTTTACCGTTTACAGCATCAGCCTGTAATTGCTACTTATACGCTAATCATCATCATCATCATCATCATCTTGTTTGCTTGATCTTGGTTTCTTAGTTTCATATTCATCGTCAAGGTTGTGGTTTACAAAAAATTATAGAAAAAGTTAATAAAAAATTCCCAGAGACGAGATATGATATCTATCATTAATATAAAAAATTACCTCTGGTGTAATGGTTTGATGCCATTATAAGTTCTAGGATACAACCGTAAGAGACTAATTTTGCATCAAACAAAAATTAAATCGATTTAGTACTATTATATTGTACACTAGTTTAAATGAATCTTACTTTTGAGAGAAGAGAGGAAAAGACAATCAAAGTCAAAATTTTGTGTATCAGAACTGGAAGATAAAGAATGATGCAAATGCATATTCTACAGCGAAAGGATAATGGTTTCTGATCCGATAGATATTTGGTCACGTGAAGCCAATTTTGAAGTTGTTTTAAACCATTCAACACCCACGTAGAGCCTATATCAGAGCTGTTCCGCGAGGAGTAAAGAAGTTGGGTATGATTTTGAGAAAAATATCTTTTAGTTATTTTGATTTTTAAATTTTGATAAGATTCGTGATCAACATCCACACTGAACTAAACGAAGAATATAGTCAGCTTAGCGAGGCATGCCCTTCACTCAATAGTATAACATTTAACACTTTTGAAATTTGTAGTTAGTGAAAATGTATATAAATGAATGGAAAAATCTCATGTTCGATGTAGAAAAAGTACTTATCTTGTCAGTTAAACAAATCTTATTGTTTTTTTTCATCCTAAATATATCATTTTAGACTCTCATTTTGGATCTATGTGATTTTTTTTTTTTCCTGTTTGCAAAATTTTGATTATAGTAGTAATAGTACTCACAATGAGAACACATATTTAATCTCATCATTCCAACTAGGGGGTATAAGGTGACAAAACTCATTTGTCCTATACGGTAAAAAAAGAAAAAGAGTTCCAACAGTTTTTCTTTTATTTCTATTTCTAGTCTTCATCGAGATCCAATAAGAAATAGACAGACAACGAAGGAAATTAAATTGAAAATATTAAAACTATGTAAGAAGAAAAAGTAAATAAGTATGTGGAACCAACACTTCTCCTAATACAGCCAAACCACAACCTCGGGAACCTCTTCCCCCTGCCAACTATAAAAACAGACACCACCAAAAAAGATCCATTAATTTGATTACTTTTTTTGCTTAAAACAATTTTGTATTTTTGTGATTTTAATAACCCAAAATTAGTCCCATTTCCCATGGCAATTTGTCATTTGGACCGAAGCCAAAATTGATTCTAGAGGGTGTATCTATCTTGAAAATTTACTCTGATTAAATGTGTACGACCATAAAGATTCAATTACAAAACAATATAGAATGTATATTATTTTGAAAATTACAAAAAGAAAAAAAAACATATGATATTTAGGTATATGTGGTGGTTAATTTATCGGACATTTTTTAAAGAAGCCTGGACTTACCATGTACTTTTATATATAAAAAACCATGTTTTCTGTTTTCCTAATAATAATTTCTTATTTATTTATTATTAGAACATAATCTAATTTTTTATATCCAACTAATATCTACAATGAGATTCACTAGAACTCTAAAGGGGTGTTATTCAATAGTAGTTTTTAATGGAGTTTAATTCTAAGCAAAAACTATTGTTATAATAGTTGATTTAAAATTCTCTATCAAAATCCAGTGTTATTGATTTTAGTATTTACAAAATCTTCATTAATAAAATTTAAAATCATGTGTTATTGGAAGTTGTATTCACAAACTCTTCATTAAAAGAGTTCAAAATCCGGTGTTATTGGTTTTTATATTTATAATAGTTCACAGAGAGACTAAAATCCAATGATGATGGTTAGCAATAAGATCATAAATCTCATGCAACAAAGGGTAGAAAGACAACAAAAAGAAACAGAGCAAAAGAATAATAGTGTCTGGGATGCTATTAAAGAGATTTAAGATTTGGGAGAACATATTCGTTACAAAGCACTTACCAAAATTTATTGGGATGCTATTAAAGAGATTTAAGATTTGGGAGAACATATTCGTTACAAAGCACTTACCAAAATTTATCAATTGGGAATACAAGACGTTTTCGTGAGTATGTCAGTGGAAGAAAGGCTAGGGTGGATTCAAACCAATATGGAATAAACGTGGTTGAATGTGTTTTTTTTAGTTATTTTTTTAGTGCAAGACTTTTATTTCTTGGTATTTTGTTTTCATGTTTCTACGTTGATTTTTTTTTCTTTTCAAGAATTCTTTATCATTTGTTATTCATTTCAATTCTATCGTGGGAAACTGATTTCATTGTAAATCTTTGTGAATCATTATCATATATTTTTAAAGTATAAGATTTAAGTCATATTCTTTAGATTTTAAAAATGAATAATCGAAGATACTAAATCCATAAAAATCTTTTGAAAATCTAATGAACTTTGAATCGGGTGGAGTTGATTTAAAATTCTGCAACCAATAACACCCCCTTAATGAATTTAAAGAGTTACGTCATTTCGACTACGTAAAATATATTTATTAGATCATTTTATATTTGGGGTAATGGATCCTTAGAGTGAAACCACTAGTCTATCACAAATTTGGTTTCTTCTTCCTCCTAAAAACAGCATTTGAAAGAAAACTTTGGTTAAAAGAAAAAAAAAAAAAGGACAACTTTAATTAGGTAGAACTAGTCTAGGAGGAGGTCTTTATTTGGGTTCATCAAACCTTCAATCTTTGTTCATTTGTTGTGGATCTTTGTTGTTTACTTTTTTCTGGGGTGTTTAATTTATCTCTCTTTCGTTTTGTATTTCATCTAATGTCTCTGGAACCAGTTTCTGTGGTTCACCAGCTTTTCGCTCCGAGATCGATTGTGACCGCCGCTTGTGTGTTATTTATCTTATATTTACTCTTAATTTTAATTCAGACGTTAAAAAAAAAGAGCTTTAATTAAATTAAATGAGCAAAGATAGACTAAAACAAGAATATCCTTTTTTTTTGGTCAAAAAACAAACAAGAATATCTAAAAGAACCAAATGTGACAGTTTGAGGGAACGATAAGAAGAACCAATAAAAGAAGATCTAAGACTATGTCCAATGGTGATTTAAGTAAAATGTCTAAAGTTTTGTATAAAAATTTACGTATTAATTATAAAAAATTACAATCAATAGCAACATGACACAATAAAGAGAGTGTCTTAAATAGTATTAAATGGTGATAATATATTTTTTGATTCTCTCTTTCAAGGAGTGACTAATGTTTATATTCAAAAATTGGTTAAGACATCCATTTAAATCACCATTGGACATGGTCTAAGGTTGTATGTAATTCTCTAAATTCCGATTATTGGCAGCTGGTACTGAACAAGATTACCGGTCCAATGCATAGAGCTTGACCCGTATGAGAAGTTGGATTTCCGTAAACAAGACACTATCATATTATTTTGCATTAGCTTACTGTTTTTTAAAACACACGATTAAATGCACCATTTATATTTATGTAACCAAGTCTCCAATTTGGATTTCTGAACCGATTCGATTTCAGGTATACTGGTGTTACATGTCTTCTGTGAACTTACTATTTACCACTAGACCAATGTCATTAGTGCGAACCAATTTAAGAGTTAAAAATTATTGTTGTAAAAAAAGATTAAAAAATGCATCATTTATATAGAAAATAGCACATTAATGTTATTTTTACTATGTATTTGTTGAACAACCAAATTAAATATGATTTTGTAATAGATCACAAGATATCAAACATACAGTATAAAATCTCCTTCTTGAGAAATTATTTTTTTCTTTTTTTGTAACTAAAAAGATTTTATACACATGACACATAACAAATTTTCATTTGAAAATATATGAATGATTGCAAGATTCTGATAAGAATGTATTGTATAATATCAAGATTGAATCCAACATGCATGAATAACAAGCATATGAACAAAACGCATTTAATTTAGGGATTCATTGTCGTCTAGTATCTTTTGTCGTTTCGACCGAGACCAAAAATTGAGTTCGATATATGCAAATTTGTCACTACTATTCTATTCAATTGTTTATAAATAGCTTGGTGTGAAATTCCAGGTGGCAAAATCCCTTGGATGAAATTTAAACCCTTATTTCTATAACTTCTTTTTTGTAAATTAGAAAATGAAAAAATTAGAGATACCAAAATAGATAATTCGATCCATTTCAATCAATATCCATTAGGATCCTAATAGATATGGATTAGTCCAATTAGTTTGATTAATCTATTTAGTTAGCAAATGAGTTGAATTAATCCATTATCATTTAATTTGATGGATCATATGGTGAAATAGATCATCCCTAAATCCACAAAACATATATACGATATACTTTTATCCAAATAAAAAAAAGTTTTATATTTACACTAAAATTATGAAATCAAATTTTAACACCAATTTTTATAGCAAGAAAAATAATATTATATATTTAAAACTCTAATATTAGTGGTTAAAGGATATTAACAATCCATCAAACTATTAAAATTGAATCTATCTACATCCAATTCATTTTACCATATATCTATTAATGGATTATGATTTAAAATTTTTTTTATCTATTCTGACTCATCAATTAGAATAGATTGAATCAACCAATAATGTTTTTATCCATTTTAACACCAATATGGAAAATAGATGTAACAAATGTACACGAACATGACTTGAAAGCTCGCTTATATAAAGACTTAAAAGAACCCTTTGTTCCCCCATCTTCTCAACAACACTCCCCTCCCAATTCTCTTCTCCTTTTTTATTCATTTTAAAACTCACAAAAAGCCAAAACCCAAACCAAAAAAAAAAAAACAGAAACTCTCAAGAACAAGTTAGAAAAAAAAAAAAAAATGGCCATAATTTGCAGAAGAGCAACAGAAACATCTGAAGAACATGAACCAAAACAAGAAGTTGAAAGCAATGAAACAACTCCTCCTCCACTAATCTTCAACCCATCTCTTCTCAACCTTCAAACCCAAATCCCGAACCAATTCATTTGGCCAGACGAAGAGAAACCTTCCATTGACAACATTCCTGAGCTCAACGTTCCTTTCATCGACCTATCAACAAGCCAAGGCTCAACTCCAGAAGAAGCTTCTATAGTACTCATCAGAGAAGCTTGTAGCAAACACGGTTTCTTCCTCGTGGTGAATCATGGAGTCAACGAGTCACTCATATCCGAAGGTCACCGTTACATGGACCGTTTCTTCGACATGTCTCTCGCCGGGAAACAGAGAGCTCAGAGAAAAGCCGGTGAGAGTTGTGGGTACGCCAGTAGCTTCACCGGTAGATTCTCCACCAAGCTCCCTTGGAAGGAGACTCTCTCTTTCAGGTATTCCAACGAGAATAACGGATCAAGAACCGTTCAAGATTACTTCTCCACCACATTAGGACCAGAGTTCGAACAATTCGGGTACGTGTCCTCTGTTTTATGTCCTCTGTTTTGAATAAACCGGTTTAGCTCATGATTTTCCCCGGTTATGTCTAATTTACAGGAAGGTGTACCAAGAATACTGTGAAGCGATGAGTTCTCTATCACTCCGGATAATGGAGCTTTTGGGGCTGAGTTTAGGCGTAAACCGAGACTATTTCAAAAGTTTTTTCCAAGAGAATGATTCAATAATGAGGCTGAATCATTACCCTCCATGCCAAACACCAGATCTCACTTTAGGTACAGGACCTCATTGTGATCCAAGCTCTTTGACTATTCTTCACCAAGACCATGTTAATGGCCTTCAAGTTTTTGTCGACAATCAATGGCGGTCTATTCGTCCCAATCCAAAGGCTTTTGTCGTCAACATCGGTGACACTTTCATGGTAAGTAATAACAACATATATACATCATGTTTTCTCCTACATCAAATAGTTGATAATCAATTTTTTTTCGTAGGCTCTTTCGAACGGAATATTCAAGAGTTGTTTGCATAGAGCAGTAGTGAATAGAGAGAGCGCGAGGAACTCTATGGCGTTTTTTTTGTGTCCAAAGAGAGACAAAGTGGTGAGACCTCCAAATGAGATTCTTGACAAGGTGACAACACCAAGAAGATACCCTGACTTCACTTGGCCTATGTTCCTTGAGTTTACTCAGAAACATTACAGAGCTGATGTCAATACTCTCGATTTCTTTTCGAATTGGGTCATAGCCAACAACAATTCCATCTAAGAAAACATGTTACTATCTAAAATCCTTTTGCCTTTCTTAATTACTATGTCGTGGTATGCTTTGAATTTGGATTTCATCATTTTAGCGTTTGTATATTGTGTTGTTAGACTTAGTCTAGTCGTGTGGCCTATCAGTGAATGCGCTAAATCCAAACTACGTGTAACGTTGTAAGAACGAGAGCGCGGGATAAAAACAAAAATTCTGAATAAAAATACATTTTGGCCTCGATTGTTTTCAGTTTTTGTTTTAGTTTTTAGTTTTTGATTTTGTAAAAACTATTATTTTTTGTGCCAATCAAGTTTTTAAAGAAATAGATTCCTTAAAATTTACGGAAACTAGTTTTTGAAGAGTTTTTAATTTTACTACACAAAAACTCTTCAGTTTTGTTTCAAATTTGGGATGATCTTATCGCAAACATGTTCTGAATTTCCAATCAAACAGATGAACATAATGAAAAAAAAGTGAAGATAACTTACCATATAGTTTAATAATTTCATTTCTATGGTATGGTGAAATAAAGATGTCATGTTCTTGGTAGTCTAGTTTTTATTGAAATGGACGAAATAAATTGAGGAACAAGATCATATGAGAATGGGACAGACTTTTGTACACTCCCACGTGTGTGACTGAATTCAGAATAGTTTACGGATTTGATCAGAGCAAACTGAGAGAGAGAGAGAGAGACTGAGAAAAATCCAAGAACGAAGTACATATTTAATTTAGTGAGTCCAAACATAAGTTTAAAGACATATATGAAATTGTGCATCATGTACATCAACATGTAGTGTAGCAAGAGTCATCAGAAAAGACAGAACATATGGGCCACCAAAACCTACCCAAGAATGTTCTCTTTCTCGCAAACATAAGAACCAAGACCCTTATAATGCTCATCATCCTTTGAATCATGCCTGTTTGGTACCCTATATGTACATAGGCAAACACCTTTGTATAGTGTTTGGACAATATACAACTCATTATTGAATCAGACTTTTCTATTTAAAATATAATTTTAAGAAAAAATATATTATATAGTTTCCAATGAAATACTTCAAATTTGTTGCAAAAAATCAATTTATAAAGCACATGGACATGATCATAAAAGACGACGTGGTCACTAATAATAAAAATTATTTAAAAATTTTTTTATTGAGAATATAGATTTTGATACTATATTAGACCTTAATTATTGTTAAGAATATTTTCAAATTCTTAAAATTTATTGACCTGCAATAAACACATGTAAATAAACTTAAATGAAATATATTTAATACAGTTAGAAAAAATGGTACCTCGTGGAAGTGGATGTAATGGAGGTGGATTTGGTATTTGATATGATCATGGATGAGCTTGAACATGAGGAAAGCATGGATTATCTTGAACCGGAGCTATGAGCTAAGGAACATCTTGTAAGTGAGGAAAAGTATGGAAATTATGATATCTTAACCTCATTGGTTTTGATACATGATTATCAGATGGACATGTGTCTCATTTGTAACTTTTTCTCTTATCTTTGATTATTTTTTTCAATGGATTATCTGAAGAAAGATTTTTAATGAGGCAAATGATTCACGTCCAAATCACTCATTTGATGATCAGCATCGGGCCAGATTTTCAAAAAACCTTCTAAGGTGTTAGCAATCAAGTCGAGCCCGTATTGGCCTATAATAAACCCAAGAAAAACCCAAACCAAGTGCCAAAATTTCTGCTCAAAAAGAGTGACGAAAAGTGTCATTTTTGGGTCAAAATTCTTTTATCAATTCAAACTTTCTCTTTAATGTTTTCCTGTTTAATTTCATATGCATTTTTTAGTATTCTTTTTTTGTTTCCCAAGACTTCTTAAACTCCTATTATTATGGAAAGAAAAAGAAGAAAGGAATTGTCAATTGACAAAAAAAAAAATATCTAGTCATCTTGTTTTAGTTCCTTACTAGTTACAACTTCTTTAAAACCTGTGAACTTGAGTACTATGCTTCCACAATATTTGTTGGCTACATTGTAGGTACAAAAGAAGAGCCACCCGACTTAGAAGTTCTCTAAGCCAATTTATCTGCAAGGAATGGAATTAGAGTGGTTTTCACAAGGAGGTGAATACTCTCCAAAGACCTGACCATATGGAAATGATTATGAAGTTGAAAGCTTTGTCCAAAGATCCCAAAGAAACCGAATACGATGATGAAACTCACTTGAAGCTTCACAACAACAACGCTTAATCATTTATTCAAATTTTCTCTTAATTGTTTCTTGTTTAATTTGTTATGCATTTTCGAGAAGTCTTGTTTGTTTCCCTAGAATTCTTGAACTCCTATTTGTACTATTTGGTTTTCATTCTATCAAACATTTTATGCAAAATAATTCTCTCTATACTTGTTTGGTCACATTTTTGGTGATTCTAAGCTTCCTCGAATCCGTTGGATGCATTTATCCTATCAGTATCCGACCCTGGATAGCCAAAGATTTTTCCGGATCCTATGGATTTTCACTTCCATTCCATCTAACCTTTATCTCCACGAGTTTTTTTTATCACCATCATCAACCGATCTATTCCATAAACCGTTCATCTTCATCGTTTTTGTCTCATAAAATTCCGCCATCATCCTCAAGTTGTTTTCATTCATCCAACACCCTTATGGAGTGCATCCAAGAGTGGGTTATTCTGTAATAAAATTTTGTTGAATTGAAAATGAAGCACTTTAGTTAAATCTCTAAAATTAAACTTCAGTCGTTCGGTCCATCTCGTTGGAGTTATATAGACCACACTTTTTTCCAACCTAAAACATCAAATTCAAACAAGAAAACACACAAAAACAAAACAAAAAATCACAAGAGATTACGTAGAAAAGATACCATGGGATTGTCTCCTAAGTGCAATTTTTTAACGTCTCGAGCTTGACAGCAAAAAAAAGATACTAGAAGGTTGGTGAAGAAGAACCAACTCGCAAGGAAAGTCTTCTATCATTAATCATCATCCCAAAAGAATTAATCGTTGTCTTCTAGATCATACCCAAGTCGTTCTCCTATGATCCTATTTCAAGCCTGGGTTTTGAAAGATTATTCTTCTTAGGCTGTTTTGAACTCGTAACCACTCAAACCACAACCTTGAGCTGAGTTTTAATCTTAGCTATGTTTACAACATGACTTGGGGTGTCTTCAACATTGTGGACCTTATCATCCATATTCTTAAGAATCAGAGATGGGGAATTAGTTTTCACCCAAATTATTCTGTAAGCGCACATGCTCTCACAATAGTATTTAGGGATCATATCCACATAGAAAGGGCTATTGCGCTGCAAAATTATGAATTTCGAATTGAGCTATGATAACAATAAGGTTTTTGTTTTTGTTTTTATGGATAAACTAATCCAAATCTGCAAATAAAAATTGAGACGTAAACTAAATGTAAAAGACATCGAAAATAAGGAGATGCTTTAGAATCACAGATGACTATCCAAGCTTTAGGTAGTTGATTTATAAAATATTTCTAACTTAATTCCAGTTAAACAAAAATCGCATGACCACAACAAAGGGATCGGCATGATCTCTACTAAGGAATTGATAAGTTAGCCATTGACATAGCTTATCATTTGGAATATCTTCAACATAATGGTTAATTGGCGACGAGAATCTAGCATAATCTATAAGATGTACTTACTAACAAGTTCTCAATTGAAATATGCAACGAAAAATTCCTTCTAGAGGGCAAGAGAGAATCTCTTGAAGAGAATCAAAATCAAAATATTTATAGCGTCAGATTCGATCGAATTTCGTTGAGATTCGAACGAATATTCTCTTATGGATAGATTTTTGGTAACAAACGAAAGTCTCTGATGATTCTAGATATTATTCAAAGTTTCTTCAAGTACTTATCCATCAACCTTCGAATGATTGGGCTTTAGGATTGTCTTGGACATCAGACAGACATATCTTCAGTGTTTGGGCCTTAACTCTTTGGATATTGGGGCAAACGGTTTGATTCCAGTTGAAAGTGAAAGCTAACCGAAGTGGATTAAATCTGAACAAGTTGCATAGCATCTTCATTTGTGCACAAACTTTTCATGCTCGATTGTTGTCTTAACCCAGAAACGTTTGTTTTGTACCAAAAAGCCTGTATATCCTAAAAACCACTTTGAATAAATAAAAATGTGAAAAATATCATATTCATACTGAAGTATTTAAGTTTTTTTAACAAAACTAATTAAAAAATATAGTAAAAATTGGTAAAATAATAATAATTAATAATAATGCTATCAAATCCCCAGACTTAGTTTTGTTCGTCCTCGAACAAACACAAGACTAAACAAAAGAAAATAAAGATGAAAACTAAGAAATCCACTTACTCATGACCATAGCTTGAGGCTGCAACTTCATGATTTAATCTAAACAAGCTTGCCCAAAGAATCTCCCTCCATACCTCAGCCACAACTTTCCCAACTTCTCCATCAAAATTCAACCTACAAATACCTCAACGGATGATTAGAGAGTTGATTAAGCTTTGATTTTGAGATTCCTCAACTTGGTTTAGTACTTAAGCTAGGAAGGTTTTCGATGAAATGTTTGAACCAAATCATTTTGGCTTTTTCTTCCCTATCCATATAAATATGATGTTGGGGTGATTAGTGAACATATCGGGCTTGTTTGTTAATGCTTTTTTATTAGCTAATTCACTTGCAAAAGTTTAGTGAAAATAGGTTAGTAAGATAGTTTATTAGTGCCACGAAATTCGATTAGTCATAATTAGTGATCCATGTTTTAGGATGGGATTTGATCAATGCTTAACATCTCTAATTGGACTTCTAGCTCCCCTTATGAATTACTATACCCAAAGCTCATGTTTAGTATCGCATTATTCACTCTTTTGATTTGCATTTACTTAATTAGTTGGTTTCGTTTCGCATTTAAAATATATGAATTTCTCTTATTTAAGTTTTAGATTTCCATTAAAGTAGAGTACCTAAAAAATATTATTATCCTTTTAGATTAATCAAGATATTTTATAGCCTAATTCGTTAATCATCTATCCTTGTGGTTTAGCGGTATAAGGTATTTTAACGGTAAGGGCCTACCATTAGAAACTCATCAGGCTATCATGTTTGTTAAGATAATGCAATGTATTATACAAAACCACAAGAGAGAAAAGACCACTTCATGTGATAAGAAACTTGGTTAGTTGGTTCGCTTGGAAGCCTTTAAGTGTTTTGTGAGTTGTGTGTTTCTTCTCTGGCTCGTAGTTCTCTTTATAAATGATGGAAAAAAGTCGGATTGAATATGCTTCAACAAATCTCATTTGGATGACAACTAAATATTTTCTGATGATTCTAAATATCTCTTGATTTTTCCCGAAGCTTTTAGTACTTATCCACTTGAGTTCGATCGATATTGGGCTGTGAATTCGATCAAACGGGCTTGGGTTTCAGGATTACATCTCTTCTTTGATTAATTATTTTCTCTTTGGTTATTGGGCTGAATGACTTGATTTCAAGTTTGTGTGACAACTATTTTATGTGGGCTTGTTAGTATAAAAGCTCAGCCTGATCCAAAATGCACACAATCTTCATTTGGGCTTAGACTCCATATGATGGAATGCTGCCTTTTGGTAAAAATGCATGGTCAAGCACTTGAAATGTCTTGTTTTCTCAAAAAAACTTTGAAAAAACAAAAATGTTTAAAACATCAGTTTCATACATGGGTTCTTGAGTTTCGTTAGGAAAAATCTACAGCTAAAAGTGATAAAATATATCCCCTTTCAACAGCAAACAAAACTGATCTCGAGCTAACCCACAATTAAGCTAAATCACGGGAACAACAGTTATACTCTGGGATAACATGGCAAGGAACTAGACAAAAAAACCTTCTCGAAAACAAAACCACCAAAAGAAGGAAACAAAAGTAATAAAATCATTCAACAAGAAGGTTAGCTCCACCCTGATTTCGCATCCGATAGTCCCACCACAAACCACCGCAAAACCATAAATGAGAAGAAACTGACTCCTTAACGAAATAGCTAAGAATCGGAAGGACGTAGTCAGTGAACAAAAAGAAAGATTCTTCCAAGGTACTCGTAAAACCGAAGATAGGGAGACAAAAAAAAAAATTGAGATTAAAAGCTGATGACTAAATCAACTTCAAGGGAAAGAGCTATGGAGTATTGAAGTGCGTGATTCACACTAAGAGAATTATTTTCTATTTAACATTACACTACTATAAATGAGTTATGACTTTATATATCATTTAGTATATAAAGTATTAGCTAACTAATGTCACTTAATATATGGTGGAAAGGAAAGCTGTACAATTATAGAGTGGCAAACTACATGTAGATAAATCAGAAAAAAGGCTTAGCTTACATAAATCAGATTTTTTGGTTCTTTGTTNTTTTTTTTTTTTTTTTTTTTTTTTTTTTTTTTTTTTTTTTTTTTTTTTTTGTTTTTGTTTTTGTTGTTGTTGTGTGTGAAAGCTTGCATAAATCAGATGAAGAGATATAAATATTTTAGTTGATGATAAAGAGGGGAAACGGTTTATTCGTGCCCAAACTCGGGGGTGGTAGTGATATTCATATATTTACTTCGTATGAGTGCAAAAACATACTCATACTCATCCAAAATTTGAATTTTCATACCCACAAAATTCCCTTTTAGTTTATACATACTTGACATCGGTTGTCCGTTGTTGACCATTAACATAAGAAAAAAAAAAAATCACACCAACATAGGTTTGAACCCAAGACCTCGACTACATTATAGCATAACTCCAACCAACATGCCACATTCATAACTCTCATTCACTCATGCAAAAGTCTTCTCTTTAATATCTATATTTATTTATACTCTTATATATTTTTTATTTAGCTTAACTAATTTTATATTTTATATATCTATCATATAAATTATATAATAATATTTGCTTTACAATATTTTGTAAATATAAGTGTAAAAATTAAAAAATAATATGTACACTAAAATATTTTTATAGGAGTTTTAAACATTTATATATTCATAAACTTTACATATATGTTTTAGCATAATCTATTAACTTTATAATTACAAAAAGAACTTAATGTAAATACTAAATATTGTTATTATATAAATTGTATGCTTGATATATAAATTTAATTAAGGTACATAGATGGAAACGATTTTGAATAATAAATTTTTAAAACCTCTATAACAATATTTTAGTGTAGATATTATTGTATCATTTATTTAGTATATAATTAAAAAAAACATATTGTAAATATTATTATATATTTATATGTTTTATATATAAGTTTAATTAAGCTAAAGCATATGTGTAAGAGATTATGAAACTATTTGAATGAAAATATTATAATACACTTTACTTAAGTTATAATTACAAAATAATAATTTAATTTAAATATTATTACATAATTTTAATTAAGCTAAAAAATGTATTATTTATGAGCATATAAATATTTAAAACTACTATACATATTTTCATATAAATATTACTGATTACGTTATCACACTATATTTACAAAATAAAAGAAAAATTATTAATAAATAAAGGTATTAAATAGAAATCGTTTGCATGGGTGAACAAGAAATTGGATGTATCATGATGGTTGGAGGCTTGTTATATTATAAGTGAGGTCTCGGGTTCAAATCTTTGTTGGTGCGATTTTTTTTTGCTTTCTTAACTTATGTTAACAGTCAACTAACGTCAGACATGTTTAAGTTAAAAAAATTTGGCGGTATGAAAATTCAAATTTTGGATGGATATAGATATGTTTTCGTACTCATACGAAATAAATGTATAAATATCACTATTACACGCTGAAGTTTGGGCACGAATAAGTGGTTTTCCCATATAAGGACGATGAGAAGTCCGGAGAGTAAAGGACAAATCAAAACAGCTCTATTCATGTTATCAAAATCCAAAACACCCTTGCATCACGTGCATCCCGTTTGTTCTCTTTCTCTTGTAATTATTTGAGGTTTAATTGTTTAAGTAAAAAATCAAACTGACAGATCTCTCTGGGTCCAGCAAAACGACAGCGTTTGGGATTTTGCTTCACGCACAATTTGTCTAACTCCCCTATCTGATCCCATGCGGTTTCTTCTCCCCGTTACACTTGATTGTAAATATAATTGTGTTTCAAATTTCATAAAATGGATGACACATTATTTTACCATTTTCTAATATAGGGTTATAATTTTGTAATGACAATTTATATGATTTCAGTAATAAATATGATATTTTCACTATTTAAAAATATATATTGTAGGAATGGAGGTGTCCTGCAATCATACTCATTGTATGTCTCGGACATGG
>OVAF01001522.1:0-21266 GCA_900406245.1 Odontarrhena argentea | reverse complement strand
TTTTACTCTAAAATAGAGTTTAGAGTAAGATATAGAGGAGGGTTGGAGATGCTCTAATGAGTTTGAACAGTTACAACTTTTATTTGTTTCACTTGTTTGCATAAGAACATCCAAGCTATTGAGTATAACAGTTGGCAAAATGAACATTATTGATCTGGATATAAACTTTAACATGTCGATGTAAAAATCAATAAATATGTGGACCAAAAAATATGTAACACGAAAAATATATTATGGGGGACCTTTTTGGCCTTTCTCCTCACAATATTAACTTCTTCTCTTTTGACCAAAAAAAACAAAGATGTTTTTGATGTACGTATTGTTATATAACGTGTATTGTTTCAATGATGCATGTGTCCTAGCTAGGAGCCTAGGACCTTGTAGTCAAATGACTTTGCCATTGTAACGTCTCGCGTGCAACAGTGGGACTGGACCTCCTTCCTCTAAAAGTGATAACAGACGTGGACTAATATCATTGAGAATTTGTAAATGATCTTCAAACTACTTTGTTTTTTTTTCTTTCTTGAAACTTGTTATATGGTAGACTTCTACTACTTGCTTGGAGTCTACTATTGTGTTGAACTGAATATGTAGTCTTCTTAAAAACGGTTTATCTACTCAATTCTATAAATCTATGACGAATTCGGTTGCTTCTTTCCTTGGTCCCATCCTTGAGTATTAAAATAGATCGTTTAGTCTGCAACTCTACAATCAAATATCTAAGTTTGATATTTTCACATATAAGTTTCGTATTTTTAGAATAGGTAGCCATTCAGAAGAACTGTTTAAAAAATTAATCTATGATTGACAAGAAAACTTACAAAAGATTTTCAAAAACTCTAAACACCTTCGTAAAACATTATCCACAATTTTTCTTCAAGCACGGTAATAATGCCACTCGGAAAAATAAATTCTTACAAAATTTAAAAACTTATTTTGTGACTTGTATGTAAAATCTTGTTTAAAATTTAAAACATATCCAAAGCAGTTGAAAGCTAATTTTATCCCAAAAAAAAAGTAATTACAACATAGTGTTATTTGCAAAAGGAAAGACTCTAAAATAATAATGATGGTGTGGTCCGTGGACAAAGAAAGGCATTTATATAAATTGGAAGCATTCAGTTCAATGCAGGAAGTGGGAACGTTTCAGCTCCAGCTGGAATTACATGGGGAGAATCAATCCATGCTTATTATTCATTTACCCAAACAACAAATAAATACTATTCCAGAAATTTATCGTTTAAAGAATATTAAACAATCTGGGTTCGAGCCCAGCTTAATGCAATATTATTGTTGTTGACAAAAAAAAAAAAAAGAATATTAAACAACTTATTAAGAATAAAGAATACAGCATTAAACAACTAATTACAAAAAAAAAAAGAATATTTAACAACCCAAAGGCCACAGAAGAAGTTGATGTACATTACTCCCTCCGTTCCACAAAGATGATTTTTCTAAGAAAAAATTACGTTCTATCAAGATGGATTTTCTCACGTTCCAATGCATAACTGGTAATTCCAAGACGTAATAATTGCGTTTTAAGCAACACTATTGGTTTAGATTTATTGAAAAATGTGAAATACCGAAAAACTGTGTAATATTNTTTTTAAAAAAAAAAAAAAAAAAAAAAATCGATCGTTGATATTGTATTCAAAACTTAAATCACTCTTTCAAGTGGAATTGGTTTACTGATCTTAGATTTTTTTTTTCAAGTTCTATTAGACCAACACATACTTCATTGAACTACTAAAATACATCTTGAATTATATTCTTAAATATGTTATTAAACTATAACATATATAGCATGAATTGACGAGTAGAATATTAGTTAATCCAATGTTTTGTTTAAGTTTATTTGATTTTTTCCAAGTTTTATTCTAAATTAGTATATGTGACTTTATTTTTTATGAATCTTTTTAGTGTGCATGTATTTTTATATAATAAATGATGTTTTAATTGAAAAAAAATACATTGTTTTATGTGATTTCTAAGAGCAAATCTAATGGTAAAAGAAGTGAATTGTCTTAAGATTTAATTAAAATATAAAGATTAAATTATAAAAGAATTGTGGCCAATAGAAAAATGACACAATTAAGACTTGTGTCATGAGAAGAGTCTTAAGTGTCTATTTAAGACCTTTTTTCATTCTCTTTCATAAACAATGTCTTAAGTTTATAATAAAAAAATTAGATTACACACTCATAAATTGTCCATTGGACATGGTCTAAGAGTGAAACACAATGAGTGTATTTTTAACAAATTGCGTATTGCCCCCACTGACTTAAAACCTCCTTAAGGCCTTATTTTTTAGCGAATGGGCTCACTTGTGTCCACCTGAAGCTGAAGCCCACTTAGGCTTCCGCTAAACTAGATGGGTTTTAATGAAATAAGCATGTTGATCCTAGATTCCTAGTTGTGACATGTTAGCCAAATAATGTTGTAAAAGATTAATAGTATTTCTTTGAAATGGTTACTCATCTAATATCTTTATCAAGTTTGAATGTTTATTGATATTACGCATAATTATATATATATATATATATATATATATATTTTATTTTTTTTGTGTAACTTTTACGCATAATATATTAGTATTTAAGTATGTATCAAACTAAATTCACGATTAGAATTTTAGTTTCCGTATACTAGTTGGCTTCAAATACAACAACTTGTTTCTTATTCTGTTTTTCATTCGATTTCGTGTTAACATACTCTTTAAATTATATTGTTGTAGTCAACTCAAATTAAACTGATAGGACCTGAAAAGAAACTTGTTAGTTAACATTTTCTTCTCCTAAAATAAGTAATTATAGTGAGATTTTGATTTATTTTTCTTCTTCGAAGAAACTTAGTGGACGGTCAAACAAGAATAACCAATAGTCTAAATTATTTTTTTTAAATCAAGTAGTGTTACTTATTCCAGACTAAGACTACGTAAATATAATCTTAATTGATTATGTAACAAGAAATGAATCTAGTTTCTTGTTGTTTTTCCTACTCGCAGAAAAATAATTATGTTGTAAATTGAAAAATAAATATGTTAATCTATGTAAATACTATATATTATGTATAAATTATAAACTAAATCTCAATTCAATCAAATATAAATTTAGTATTATTTCTTGTTAATTGTCCAACTTGCTGAAAAACACGTTTTCAGAGATGACTTTCAAAATTATTATATTGGATGATGATGTAGACAAAGAATAAAAAATTCAAAGAAGAAAACCATATGAGATAAGTTCAGAGTTCAAAATTTGGAACTATATAATACTCCATATGGATCGAAACAAAAGATGGACACATAAGTTTAAACCGCAGCCTTACCAAGGAGGGTCAATGCTAGGAAACTTAAGATCTATGATACAAGTCAATATGATTTAAGTTGACTCCAACAATTTATTTCTAAATAAATAATAATTTTTCCTTTAACCAACGAAACAAATTTAATCACTTTTATCCATCTTAAGTTTATGAGAAAAAAAAAAAACGAGGGAATATTTTGGTCCAACTTGTAATTTTGTAGAGTTATTTTGTTTTGGTAAACTAAATTTTTGGTTCAATTCCACTTAGAAAAAAAATAATTTATTTATTAAATATGATATTAAAAATTGATTTTGGATATCAAGAAAGGTTATATATACCAAAAGTTTGAAACTTCCATGATTTATCTTAAAAAAAAAAAACAAACTTTTTGTTTTTGTAGTTTAAATGATAATGTGTTCTAAAAAGCCTAAAGTCATACCAAGATAAACAAAATAAACCTTAAACTAATATATAATCAAATTAAATATAAAGCTTTGAGATGAATAAATTTACTAGGTAATTTTTCAATTTTTATTGCATATGTTCAAATGAAGTATTATATATGTCTTCGACCAATTCAACTTTTTTTGTTGACGTTGACTAAAGTTTGTCTGATCCAAATATCTAAACAAAAATGGAACAGTGTGTTGTTCGTAGTGGCTATTTACTTGAATTGGAAAGATTAAACTGATTAATTCGTTGATGGAAACAAAAAAGATTAATAATTAAACAATATGAGTAACTATTAGTAGGACCGTCATGTAAAGTCATATCAAAATGAAGTTGATAATCATGGCCGTTGCATGTATTTATATAGTAATAGTTCCACGAAACCAAAAAAAAAAAAATCTCTTTGCGTATTGAGTCACTTCTTCTTAATTTAGTCACGATGCGTATAAAATTATTTCTACAACCTACAAATCATATTTATACCACTAATCAAGAATGACAGATATATATGCATTTGGAAGTTATAATCCTAGTCAAACCAAAGTACTTCAATGGACAAAAAATAAAGCAGTAGTAATCTATTTCATCACAAACGACGGTGAGAGCTAATATAGTATCGCTGAGTCAGTGGCCTAGTGGTCTTAAAAACTCATGTAATTTAGCAACTTGACTGGATTCGAATTCAACCCCTATGGTGGGAGTTTTGAAAGTGGCCATGTGACCAGTACTAAGGGTGTAAATGATATCGGCTGAATTTGGCTGAATGTGGAATCTAGCTGAATTTATTTGAGATTTTCGGCGGAATTTGGCTGAATATATTGAAATGTAAATGGTACCGGCTGAATGGAATCTGGCTGAATATAACATATTAGTTTCGTTAAAAGAATAAGTATAGTTGATAAGGTAAGTAAAGTAACAAAGATAAATTAATAAATTTATTTATTTTTAATAATTAATAATGGAATAGTTGTTGGCAATAAAAAAAAAATTATGAATGAATAATTTCTAGAGGTGAAAAAAATGTTTAGGATCCGTTATCCCATCCAATATCCGTTCCGTTCCAATATATATATAAATATGATACGTAATATAAGTAAGTAATTTAAAAATATAAAAATAAATGTCGGATAAATTTTTTTTACATATATAAGTTGATATATGTATTTTTTAAGTATTTTTTTGTCTTTTTAAAAGTATATTTTATTTTTCGTTCTCGTATAAACAAAACCGCAAAGAAAACAAGTTTTTTGTTCACATGCATGTATATAATATTACGGTAACTCAAATAATAAATGTTAAATATAATATAATAATTTTTTTTATAAAAATACATTACTTATACGTATATATACTCAGGAAAAAAACTTTATAATTTTTAAAATAAAATTAAAATAACATTATGTATGAAATTAAGTAGCAATTACCTATGAAACAAAAGAGAGAAAAAATATTTTTTTCTTTATTTAATCTATTATTACCTATAATTCCAGCTGATTTTAACAGTGGAATAAGCTGATTCAAATGTTACCGGCTGCAAAAAAATAAACTCAAATAAGCTGGAATTATAAATTCCACTAGTACCATTTAGAGCCTAAGTAGACTAAAATACAAGAAAGAAATGCTAATGTAGTGTAGTATTTGAGAAGATTATATCCGTGTTTTTGCTTGTAACTGTTCTCTATCGACACTTTATTTAATTGATCATAAAGTTGAGATCTCTCAAATATTATATTCAAACTAATGATTTTCAAATTTACTATTTAACAAATATTTTTAAAACTACCACTTATTATTCAAACTATATCTTCTTATGATAACTAACAAATTTGTAAGAGTTTAGGGTTTTAGTTCTTAGGACTTATTAAAACTATAAAATCTGTGATTGGTTTAAGGTTTCTAGGATTTAAGGTTTAGGATTAAACTCTTTTAGAATTAGATGGTTCAATAACTATTAGAGTTTGATTTTTAGTGTTTATGATTTACATTTTAGGGGTTTATGGCTTGTTATGAATGAAACCACTTTTTTAGATTTATGATTTTAGGGTTTTTTCCAAAAACCCTAGATCCCAAACCCTAAAACTCTATAAATAGTTCATACTTAAAAATGGTATTTTAAAAATTTCTCCAACAAAGTTTCATTGGTATCAGCAATAGCATATGAGGTCTAAAATAGAAAGTAATTATGAATTTTAACGGTAAAAACAATAGGGACATGACATATTATATGGCGTCGGTAGTTAGATGTATTAATGATGATCTAATTAATAAAAGGTTTTTAAAAAGATCAAGAGATACTATTTATGATAAATAAATTATAATGTAACAAATATCTGAAAAAATATTTGAATATTTTGGGATAAATAATATTATTGAATATAGGCAGTAATATTTTTTCACATTTGTATGCAAAAAGTTTTTTTTTTTTATTAAGAGAATTGAATGATAATTTTTGTAGAGCATATTCATTGTAGTAAAAATATAAATTAACACAGTTAATAAAAGGATATATTGTTTCCCAACGTTTGGTCATAATTATATGGAGTATTTGTAATATTGATTGATTAACATTCACTTTTCCTATGTTAATCTTCTAGTAGCTGTTATGTTTGTCTGTGAAGAAATTTATTAATTGCTATATTATATAGCTCAATATTATATTATAAAAATATTACAGTATAATTTTGGAAATTAATTATAAATATAGAGATGATTATTTAGTTGATGGTTTTGAAAAAAATGGACTAGTAGTCTAGTATTATAAGAAACAAGAATAATCAATTTCTTACAACTATTTAACTGGTAAAATGGATTGACTATAAATGGACAAACAGATAAAGACATCTATTTAGTTGTGACATCTACTCTTATCAGATTTCAGTTTGATGTTTTTTTTTGTTTTTTTGGATCATTAATAATTCAATACATCTTTATATATATATGAAAATAGCTAGCTTTTCTTATCAATGACAATCCACAATCTTCAACTTAACCAACATACCTAACTATCTCTAAATGAATAGCTCACTCAATAGCAACCGATGCTATAAACATTATTCGAATGCCATGAATGTTTGTGGGGTTTAAACTTTAAAGTGGTTTTTGGCATTTGATTTTTTTTTTTTTTAGCTTTTGAGTTTTGAGGTTTTTAGATTCTAGATTACTCTCCAGTGATAGTTTTTTAGTTTTTAGCTTGTCTATAATTGTCTTCAGAAACGTTCTGACGTTTTTGAATTTTATGTATTTAAATTATGTGTTCCAAATCACTATAAATATATTTATCCACTTTTATTAATTTAAAATCATTTTCATTAAAATTAATATCTCATAAAATTTGTAAAGAATATTTTAAAATTACCGATAGAAAAATGCAAAGGTTTATTATAAAACTACAAGTTATAAAACAACAAATACAGTATTCCAAATAATAGTAGATATATTTTTTAAAAAATGAAGATGAGATGTATGTAGAAGTATGAGAACGTTGCTCTTGTATAGAGGAAATGTAACTAAATATTGATTGACAGAAAATAGCAACATTGAAAATAGCAATATTTTTTAAAAAAAACCAAATTATAAAGGCTACGGTTTTTAAAAAAAAACAATAATTTATTCATCTTACTTCTCCCAAGAGGCGACATTACAAGATACATCATTGAACTGTAGGTGAAGACATGAGAGAATAAAAAAAACATGAAAAGGAAACACAAGAGAAGCAACTATATTGGCTGATAAGAAAAAATCCAAATTCTAATCTAGAATCTGTAAACAACCAATAGAGTATATTTAGAATGTTTGAAAACTTCACACTTATATTTGGGCTAGGTATGGCACAAAAACATGAATCTTTTAGGTGAGCACTTTGTTGGCTATATAATTGTGTGGTTATCATTTCGAAACACTAAAACAAACTGAAATGAAATAGAGAAAATTAGCTTGATTTGCTACGAAAGATCACACAAATGAATCGAAAATGATTTGAACTTTTGAGATGTTGAAAATAATGAGAACTAAGCATAGAATATTAATTAATATGGCTAATTCAATTTCACTCCAATAATGCTTTTTCTTTTATTGGGTAAAGTAGATAAATCAATATTATCGTATCATTAAAATAATAATGTTTTAGATAAAAACTATTTTTTCAGAATCAAACTTATGTGATGATATAGTGACAACACTAGCATAAACCGCTAGACTACAAATCCTGATCATTTTTTCCAGATAAGTTATTTTTAAAATTTTAATAAACTATATTTCATTTATAAATGCATTTTGTGTTTACAATTACTTTAATTTAATTTTAGGGTGGATAAGAAAGAAAAGAAGTTGCCTTAATCTCATTCAATCATTATTATACGTTGAAAAAATTATTATGTTAGGCTTAAACATTGACATTTATAATACATGCCAAAAAATTGATTATAAAGTCATAATAAGAAATAATGATGACTGCGCCTCTTGAACAAATTTTCGGTCTTTGTTTTGTTTTCATTTGTTCATTTTTGGTTAAATAATTTTCAGTCTTTATCACAACGACCAAAATTTTACATTATATAATTTTTTATATAACAACCAAAAAATTTACATAATATTATAAATTTACGAAAACAAATTGAATTTAGAAATGGTAGTTCACACGGCGTTAATCAGTCTCCTAAAGCCACGTCATATCTCAAAGTCGTAGTCTTTGAATTTGTCAAAAGTCTTCGCTTTACTTTTTTATACATTATTGCGGCTTTCTTGTGTTTGACTTTCTTTTTATTCTCTTAGCAAAGATGCAATATATTTAAAAAATAAATAAATGTAAATATATGCAATCTTGTTTTGTTGTTAAGATGTATATATAGAGAGACATAACCTGAACAAAAGTCATTCTCTTTCGATCTCCTTTTCCACTTATTGATAAAAAAGCTTGTGAAACCCCAGAGGAGTTTTACATATCTGAAAATTTAAGAGTTTTGGATAAAGTGATAAATTATGGCAGTAAAAGAGAGAACACTAGAGGAGACACCAACATGGGCTGTTGCTGTTGTTTGCTTCGTTATTCTTTTCATCTCCATCTTGATCGAATATTTCTTGCACTTTGTTGGTCACGTACGTCTATTATTATTCCCTCTCTTACTTTTTTTTTATGATCAAAGAACAATTTCAAGAGTACGTACACATAATTAACTTTGGTGTTCAAAAGTCATCGTATCATCTTCTTTTTACTGTGTTGATGACTGATATACCACGTTTTTTAACTGTTTCAAATATAATTCTGTTATTTTCCATATTTCTTAATATTTCATCAAATTCTTTACTTTTTATCCGAAAAATGATCATTCAACAATTCACCCGCTAGTAATCTCCTGTACTGGTCAAACCATAAGAAAACCGGAATTCATCAACTATACACTTCGAATCTTGTTTTCACTTTTTTCGTATTTTTGTTTGGCTAATTATTGCAGTGGTTCAAAAAGAAGCACAAGAAAGCTTTGTATGAGGCTCTTGAGAAGGTTAAAACAGGCAAGTTTAGTTTTCTACAAACAAACATTATTATCATAAATAAATTTGGATATAGTTTGGATTTTTAACTAGTTTTTTTTTCCCCTTTATGATGAAAATAGAACTGATGCTACTGGGATTCATATCGCTTCTGCTGGTGGTCTTGCAAACACCAGTCTCCGATATTTGCATTCCAAAAAAAATCGCGGACACTTGGCATCCTTGTAGTAGGGAACAAGAGATGGCTAAATACGGTAAAGACTATATCGATGATGGCCGCAAAATTCTTGAAGATTTTGACTCTACTGATACTTATATTCCTCGACGAAGTTTGGCCAAATATTATGACAAATGCGCAGAAAAGGCATGTTTTAAAATCTAGTTTTTACTCCTTATAATTTTAGAACCGTTGTTTTCATTTTTGCATCGGAATCTTATAATATTTCTTTTCAACATTTGTTTTCAGGGGAAAGTAGCATTAGTATCTGCGTATGGTATCCATCAGCTGCATATATTCATCTTCGTGCTTGCTGTTGTTCATGTTATGTACTGCATTGTAACCTATGCTTTGGGAAAGACCAAGGTACTTATTAGATACACACTCTTCTCTATACATTTCATTCAACTGCATATATATCAAACAAAAGATTGGGGTCACCAAATATTTTTGATATTTTATGCGGCCACATGTTTTATTATATCTTTTATGATACGGTACGTGTCCCATTATTTTCAACTAAATAAATGTTGTTCATAAAATATCAAATCTAATTTAATACGCTTTTGTAAAGCTAACTTTAATTGAAATTTTGAACAATAAATATGAAAGGACTTACTTTTTTATGTCCTTGTCATGGATAATTATTTTTCATTGAACCGATCATTTATATTTATGTATGTGTCTTACTTTGCGATTTATATTGATATTTAATATGCAGATGAGGAAATGGAAATCATGGGAGAAAGAGACCAAAACAATTGAGCACCAATATGCCAATGGTATGTACATAATTCTCTATCTCCATGGAAATTTTTTTATTTTATAGAAGTGAAAGAAAATTGAAAATATAGAGGGAATATGAATATTTATCGGATAAATAATCTTCGTCGGTTTGTTGACTTTGGCAACATATATCATTATCCTGTATAAGTCGGTTTTATTTCTTAATCCATATCTGAAGTTAGTTTAAATTCATGGATTAGCTCTTTAGTGTCTATTGACTTAGATAATCGGACATATTTGTAAATGACAAAGCCTTTTGTTTGACTCATGAATAAACAATTTAACGCAAGAAAAGTACCATCGTTTAATTTTATTATGTCCTCTAATTTAATTAAAATTTGATTATTATTGAATGGAATAGATCCAGAGAGGTTCAGATTTGCAAGAGATACATCGTTCGGACGTAGACATATGAATATATGGAGCAAAACTTCATTTACCCTCTGGATTGTAAGTTTTTATTTCTTTAATTATAAAGAAAAAAACTCACACTATTTTCTTCATACAATTTTGCTAACTTTTGACAATTATGGGTATACAACTTGGGACATGCAGACATGTTTCTTCAGACAGTTCTTTGGATCAGTGACAAAAGTGGATTATCTTACATTAAGACATGGCTTTATAATGGTAATTAAGTAATAATTTACTATACATTGATTAATTTTTTTATGTTGTATTTACAATGTAATTTTCGTTAATCTAAAATAAATTTTGTGTTGTAGAAAAGAAAGAGTTTTACAACAAATATATCTAAAATTTTGATTAAAGACTTATAATATATGATTAGCGTTAGTGTTGTTGTTGTATCATCTGCGATACTGACAAATCTTTTTAAAATATTTGTTAATTTAAAAAAAAAAAAATTTAAAAAGGCGCATTAGATAAATTTTTAAAAATGTGAAATACAAAATTAATGAAATAATTGGATTTACTGGTGCAGGCGCATCTGCCAGCAGGAAGTGGAGCTCGTTTCGATTTCCAAAAATACATTCAAAGATCTTTGGAAGAAGATTTCCAGGTTGTTGTCGGCATAAGGTTGGTCCCTTCATTATTTTTTTTTTGTTCTTTGATCAAATCCAATTATCTAAAATTATCTCTCAATAATCTTATTTTTCCACACAATATTTAATACTAACATCTCTCTAATCTCTATGTGTGTGAATGAAAATACAGCCCACTGATATGGGCCATTGCTGTCTTATTCCTATTGACTAATACACAAGGTTTGTACCTAATATTTTCTTAATCATTTCATAATTAACATATAAAATCAATTAACTTCAATTTCCTTTTTTCTAATTTAAAATAGGATGGAATTCTTATCTTTGGCTACCTTTCATCCCCTTGCTTGTAAGTAAATAATTGAACACATTTGCTTCATTAACTATGAGAATATATATATATATATATATGAATATGTTATTGATTGATTATATGGTTGAATTTATGAAGGTGATACTATTGGTAGGAGCAAAACTTCAAATGATAATATCGAAATTAGGATTAAGGATTCAAGACAAAGGGGATGTGGTTAAAGGTGCTCCTGTGGTTGAACCTTGTGATGATCTCTTTTGGTTTGGTCGTCCTCGTTTGGTTCTCTTCCTCATTCACTTGGTTCTTTTCACGGTAATTTATTTATATGTTTACTTATTTATTTTGTTTGTTTTTTCTTTAAGTTATAATGATACTAATTTTTTGTTATTATTGTGTATATTTTTATTTATTACAGAACGCATTTCAATTGGCTTTCTTCATTTGGAGCACTGTGAGCAAACAAACACTCATCTCTTATTCAAATATATATATATTTTTTCCTTTCAATTTACGAAGTGTTTAATTATGATTTTGGTATTAATTTTGCAGTACGAATTCACACTCAAAAACTGCTTCCACCACAAAACTGAAGATATTGCAATTAGGATCACAATGGGGTATGTTCAATTTCTCGGCTATCTATCTAGATAAAACAATATGTTTTGTAGCTAACATTGAACCTCTTTGTTATATATATCAGGGTGTTGATACAAGTTCTATGCAGCTACATCACTCTACCTCTTTATGCTCTTGTTACTCAGGTATACTCAAAATTTAAATTGCTTAACATTATGTTTGAACAATCGAGCTCTCGTTAATTACTTGACAATGAGTAATTTGATCCGTATGCAACATACATTTCTTTTCTTCTAATATGTCTTCATTTAGATGATGATTTTTTTACCTATTTATATCTAATCAATTACAATCAATGACATGCCAATTTTCGGATAACTTGAACTTTGGTATCATGTCTAGATTAATAGACGTTTAACTCAAAATCAATTTGCAATTAGTGGACTAATAGAGATTTATTAATAGATTTCATCTTATTGTCGATATGAGATTATTTTAACTGTAAAATTGTGATTGCAGATGGGAACAACAATGAGGCCGACTATATTCAACGATAGAGTAGCCAATGCTTTGAAGAAATGGCACCGCACCGCTAAGAAACAAACAAAACATGGACACTCGGGGTCCAACACACCGAGCCGCCCCACCACGCCAACACATGGCATGTCACCAGTGCATCTCCTCCACAACTACCATAACCGCGGAATGGACCATCAAACCAGCTTCACTGCCTCTCCTTCTCCTCCAAGATTCTCTGATTACAGCGGCCAAGGCCATGGCCATGGCCATCACCATTTCTTTGATCCTGAAGCTCAGAGTCACTCTTCCCACAACAACAGTCATCAACCCCAAACTGATGTGGAAAGTCCTGTTAGAGAAGAGAGAGAGATTATTGAGCATGCCAAGCCAGAGTTTACTTTCAAAAAGTGATAGGACTTTCTCTTTTTTTTTTACTTATGTTCATTCTTTGTATATAATATAAAGTTTGGAATGAACATTTCTCTACTTTTTCATTTTTAATAATGAATTTTGCTGTAATCTCGAAGATCAAAAATGCTTTATGATTTCATCATCATATTAGCAGACAAAAATACAAAAAAAAATAGTAGACGGATTTTTCATCATTTGGTGGACAAGTTTGTGTTACTGAAGCAGAGCAGAAAGATCTTGCTATGTCTCGGATATTATGCTTGTAAAGATAACATATAGTCATATCATTACAAATGAGACAAAAATTGTCTAATAGTATTAGATACGGAGCAATCTATACACTAACATCCCACTCTTTCTATGGAATCCTTTGCTTGCGTTATGACAATATACATTAAGATGCTTCTGGCTCTCAGGCTTTATCATCTTTATGTCGATGTGAGATGATTTCAGATTCGAAGTGCGATCGGAGCAGACATGGATAAGTGGTTGATGTAACCTTCAGAGACCGAGATTACAAATCGATGGCAAGCAAGAGCAGTGGTGGTGAGAGACATGATAAAGGAAGTCCAGCAGAATCTGAGCATCAACACTCGGTCATTTTTGGCAGATTCCAGTATCTTCCTCAGTATCACTCTGACACGTTTGTCTCCGATTAACATCTTGAAGTCTTTGACTGTCATGTTGGTTCCTGAAGATGGTGAGCCTGAGAGAGAAATGAATTTAAGGGATTTGATTCGGAAGACTCTAACCATCCATTGGTACAATGTATCTGCAATCGCCGTGCAAAGTTTCTGGCGGATGGCATGTGACTCTCTTGAAATAAATGCCTGGATCAGTGAAGCGCCGTTCTGTTTATCACAGCAAAGAAAAATTATACAAGATCATATTCCTCAAAAATCAGACAAATGTAATTTCAGAAAACTGGCAAAAACAACGGGAAAAATAGGATAAAGAATATAGAAACTAACCGCAGCCATCAAGAGTTTTCTAAGAGCCACACCGTCTTTGGATGTCAAAAGCCTCAGGACCAAACTTACAGCGTCAGCATTTCTATCCGTTTGATCGAAACTTTTACCAACAGATGTTTCATCCCTCGATGATGTCACCAGTTGCGAACGCTTCCTAGAGCAGGTATCAAATAGCAAATTATTATATGGTAACCAGTAATAGAAGATAACAGCCACTGAACAAAGGCTATATACACAGACTTTTTCGTGTCATGATCATTCAATATCTAGGCATTCTCACTCAAACCTATTCAGATGCGTATTACATGCTCTGTTTTCAAAGCCATGTGGATTCTGTTATTAATTTCATAAGTACTTACAAGAGAGCAAGAGCCACTAAAACTCTGGTCTTCCTAATATTACCTAGGACTTCTCTTTAAGCAGCAGAGCTATAAGATAAACTAGGCATAATTTAAATGATAAAGGTCAGATGTATGATTCACTATACCTTGTAGAACTTTTACTCAGGAAAAGAGCAACCCTTTCCCATCGGAATTCCTTCTTTCGGTTAAGGACCGCCTACAGACACAAACAGACGTTTAGACATGTATTTAGTCAACCTAATAGATGTATCTTATTTTTTCCCTTTGAACGAACATCAAAAATTAACCATTGTAAATTTAACATAGGATATGTAACTGAATTCTCAGAATATCTCTAATGAAAGAATCTCTGCCAGTTAGTGTTATGAATAAACAAAGTTTCTCGTGTTTTGCTGTGATACTATTAAGTCACATAATAGCACTGAAAAAAATACCGAATGAAGAATTTTCCTTGTTCCAGCTGAATTTTCACTGAGGAGCTTTTGAACCACATAAGGGTATGCAGCCTCAAATGTCTTAAAAGTAGGATCCCCAGCTGCAGCCAGACCTGGGAAGACATAGATACAATGCTGACAACTAAATCTAATGAATGAAAAAAATCTGAGTGAATTACTTCAGGATATAATCCAACAAAAATCATGTTGCAAAATGCCAAAGTTACGGAAACCAAACATCGCACTCCCTAGATAGCATTTGCCGTTAAGAAAGATATAATTTAACACAATTCATGCAGATGCAGATACCAGCTCAAAAGGTGGATTCTCTCGACACAGGCAAACATGCTTCATTTTTATTTATTCTACCTACTATAATCAAATATAGAGAAATCAAGGATTCAACTACTAGTATTAGTACCTTCCAAGCAAGCAAGAGAACGCAGGACAAGTGTGAAATATGGTGGCATGCGTAGCTGATACTTCAGGGCCACTTTGAGTACTTTACTAAGTACCTTAAGAAAATTAGAAGCATTGCAAGAAAAATTAGTGATAGTACTAATCCAGAAGGTAATATTATACAACCGGTTACATATTCCCACATTCGAGTAACAGATACGCTCCGCTAGAATATAAGAGTGAAGATGAATCTTCTTACTATCCAATCACTTAAAGGGTTTAGTTACATAGATAATAACACAGAAGAATGCGAAATAACTGCACGAGAAGGCACTCTTCTAATCAGGCATACGATATACCTACAATCATTTCTTTTTACCTCTTTGTGCAAATTCTGGCATTCAAGTTCTGCTACGTAACCTATAAATGTTTGTTGAGCTATAGAACCTTCTTCCCGAACTCTTTAGATAAGTATAGTCTATAAAGGACTAAAGGTGTCTTTGGAAGTCATTGGGGGGTAGATATTCCACGTAATTTTTTTTTTTTTTTTTTTTTTTATGCTTCAATGAACTTGCACTAACAACAGCTCTTGAAATACATGTCTCACCTCGGTGAACTCGATATCTGGAACTCCGTCGTTAAGTTCAACCTCTCCCAACGCATATTCTAGATCCTGTATTATTTTCAAGTTTCAAAAGATATGAGAATAGCAACTTCTTCAAATTTAAATATCAACCATATTCTTCTAGGAAATATACACTATGATTATCAAGTTGCCAGAATTTATTAATTTACCAAAGAAAAACGACGGGTATTAACGCCTGGCCTGATGACATCCATATCAGTCAAGGCTTCAACAAAAAGAGCCCAATCACCATTTACGATATGCACTATTGATGCAAGCATGGCAAGCTGATGTTTTCTTTGCATCCGACAAACTAAACCAAAGTCCAAAAATCTAGCATAGAAACATGTGCTTATCAAATCAAGATCATCCTCTCACAGTCTAAAATTTGAGTAGCGCTAATGGCAGTAAGGACATACCCTATTTGTCTTGATGTCGTGTATCGCAAATTTCCCGGATGTGGATCAGCATGCAAAATCCCTGTATCAAGGAGTTGAACTAGAGTTGCCTCTACTCCTTTGTTTACCTACAATGAATTGACAGAGGAAATGGTTCATTTAACAAATTAAGAAAAAGTAAATTTAAGCCATATGAACATCATATATTCTAGCAAAATGGTACTAGTACAACTAACAACTAACAACTAACAATTAACAAACTACTATGGATCAAAATAAAATATATTGAACATGCAGTTCTATTCAAACAACTGAAGGCATCCGTAGAAGTAATTCTACTTTTTTCACCGAGTCCAGTGTGGTGAAGTAATAATAAGACTACAAACAGTCACACGCCTTTGCTAATAAACAAAATAATAGAATATGAGAAGGTTGTTATGTATTATTACAAAGCATATGTCAACATACCAGATCAAGAAGACGACTTCTCGCTTCAAGTTTTTGTCTCTCATTACTCTGAAAGTCATGATCAGAGTGACCAGAAGATATTGAGATTAAATCGGTTGGGCTTTGGCCAGCCATCCATTCCATGGTCAAAACTCTTTTACGCGTTAGATGTTGATACACTTTTGGAACCCGGATATAGGAAAACCGTGAGTGGGCTTCCTTCAAAAAAAGAAGTCATTTAGTCAGTGAATGGAAACAGGAAACTTACTGTTAAACCATCACAAAAAACAGGATACTAGCAAGTATTAAGAATACAGATCACATTTGGTGGGACACCACAACTGCATTTGGACCTGATTGCACAAGCTAGATAAGCCAAAGTACAGCGCATGGACAAATAATGAGCATATCAAACTTAAAGGGAACACAGCGACTTCTCTATTAGAAAAAGCAGAAAACATTAACTTTGGTTCTTAACAGCATACTTTAGTGAACAGTTGTCTAGGTACAAACAAAAAAAAACCTAGTGGCCAGTACCCGAAATTCAGAAGCATTGGCAGCCTCTAAAGTAAAGTCCAATTCTCCAGCCAACCCCGTTCCAAGCTCATCAGCATATACACGGATATCATTTTCTCTCTTTGCTATCTTTCGCAATACACCCAACTGTAACAATAAAAGAAAAAATCAAATAACTAGGGATACAAGCAGATTGATTTGAGAATACTTGGTATATTTCACACAAACCCCAAGTCGCAGAATGTAAATGTCGCGTAGCACTGCATGTCTCAGATCAGGACGTTGAACTTTCACTGCAACATCTAATCCATCAAGAGTCCTTCCTCGGTAGACCTATAAATAGCATATAGAGTATTAAGAGGCATCCTATATGTTGATATGTATGAATCTTACTTCTTGCAAGATAAAAATCAGAGTAGATACCTGACCAAAGGATGCAGCTGCTACAGTTTCTTGAGAGAACTGGCTAAAGAATGATTCGACAGGAGCACCTAATTCCTCTTCAATGATTTTTACAGCCTCGGGCCGGGGAAAGGGAGGGATTCTATCATGCAGTTCAGATAGTGCCTGCAGTTTGACATTATAATCCAGTAAATAGCATGTGAAAGTTAACATAGTCAGGCAGCTGAATCAGTAAGAGCAGCAAAATGTGGAATGCCCAATAGAGAAAGAACCATGGAAACAGGCACTAGCAAGACACTTTATTAATCCTATGAAAGAATATTATAAGCCAAGAGATTTAGACATGCATGAACATAACTTTCATCTGACCTTGGCGGTTTCGGTCCCAATGATATCTGGCCTCGTAGACAGAGATTGACCAACTGAACAAGCAGAAAAGGGGAAACCTCATTCACGTTAGAGGGAAGTATCTAATATATAGCATCTAAATGTAAATGGTGACTAATGGATACTCTCCTCCTTTAGAACAATACTCAATGTCCCAGACCTTTGATAAAAGTGGGTCCCAAATATAGCATGGTTTCTTTCAACACGATTCCAAAATTCTCCTCAGAAGCTTCCAAATTTTTTTCCTTGTCTGATGCTGATGTCCGTGATCTGATGGCAGCAATCATGAACGCAGAAAATACCTATACATTAGCAATCAATTAAAATTACAAACACACTTTCTGTCCCTTAAGGAAAGTAAGGATACTAAAGTGAGCTTATGATATCATTTCTGGCAAACAGAAAACGATACAAACTATAATTGACTCATAGAGAGGTCACCCTTGATAATGAAACAGGTTGGTCCCTTGAGGTCATTTCAGTTTCATTGTGCGAATCAAGAAACGAAAACCTCAGATATTATTTCCGGCAAACAGAAAACGGTTCAAAATAATTGACTCATAGAGAGGTCACCCTGGTTGTTTTATACATTTATGAATTAGTTTCCTGGGGGGAATCTGTGTGAGAATTCAAAAGTTGATATGACCGCCAACCTGTTACACTTAAACCTATTGAGTTATGGGTACAAATTTCAAACAAGTGGCTATAAAGGTAAAGATAAAAAGGGAAACATAAGGAAAAAGACCCCAGATAACATTTTAAAAATTCAGCAGTCAGTTTTCCAGTAGTTGAATCAAACATGGAGCAAAATTTTACAATGATAATGAAAACAGGTTGGTCCCTTGAGGTCATTTTCAGTTTCATTGTGCTAATCCAGAAACGAAAACCTCAGATATTATCAGTATCTATAAAATTTTAAATCCGTTCAGTGATTAGCAGCAGAACCAGCCAAAAATATCATCATATACCTCCATAAGCCTAAAGGCAACGACATGTGGCCTGCAATTAAAGTAATCTGCAACCTCCTGTGGATCATAAACTTCAGGAAGTGGTCTTGACCACATCTTAGAAAGACAGTAGACGTAACCAGCATACGCCTCCAAGGCTTTGACATCAGCCATGAACAAGTCCACCCCGGAGAGCCCTACCAAATGGTTCGCAATGCATCAGCAAATTATACCACTAACCGTACCCGAGAAGAAGCCGCAACCAATAATTACAGGAAAGCTCTCCTTGCGTTTTAAGGTTATATGAAATATATTACAGACCTATCACATTTGCTCCAAAATCCAGTCTACATATTTATCAGACAAGCATTCTTCTTTATCACTGACAATAATCGACTTCCCCTAAGAAGCTTACGCTCCTCTACTCCTGATTAAGCTACTTTCTCAAAGGATAAACCAAATAGTGTGATCGAAATTCAGAAATCCAAACCTGAATACGAAGGTTGAGGCCAAGAACCTCGTGGTGATTCCGAAGAAGCAGGATCTTCAAGATGCCTTAGCCAAAACACTTGCTCAGCAGTTTTCGTCACTTCCGGGACACGAAAAGCCTCATTCGCCCACTTCAATCCGACGCCGATTTTATTCTTCAGATACTCCACATCATTGCGTACAACATCAGCGACTTGGCCGAGACCGACAGCTAAAGGAGGTGGTAACGCTCTTCTTTGTTTCAATCGCCTCAATTGAGCAACGACGAAAGACGAACGAGGCGGCGACCTTCGAATTGGTATGCGTAGAGCGGAGCACGACGGAGAAGAAGATACCGATGCCATGTTGATCGGAGAAGTTGGAGTTAGTTAGAACTGAAATCGGAATACGTAGACATCAGTGAGAGAGACGGCGAGTTCGTGATGACTTGATTTTGGTGTGAGAGAGAGAGTGATCCACGTAGACTTTGAGAGCGTGCTGATAAGGTTGAAATTTGGCCTAACCAATTAACTATTAAGATAAAAAAAATTAAGGAATTTTTGGTATTGAATAACATTTTATTCATTTGTTAAATTAATTTACTATTTTATTAATTTTATATTCTTATTTATTAGTATATAATTATTTTAAATTTTAACGGATTCACATAATAATTTTTTAGCTATTTATGATTATTTTATTTTTTTGGTCACCCATTTTGATTTGTGGCTATGGAAGTATTGGAAGGTGCTAATGCTATGATCGTGGTGGGTTCTAGGCAGAAAAGGGTTTGTGTGTTTAAGCATGATGGTAACATCTCTTGAGATTATATTTGTGCCAAGTGAGAGACTATGGAGTTCCTGGTTATGAGAGCTTGTGTGTATATGATCAACCTTAAAGTTGTGTCTAATGGCGAAAAAAAGAAGAGCCTTACACTTTCTAGCTTTAACAAGGAAAAGAACTCAATGATGAGAAGCGAATTGGAAGAATATAGTAAGGTAATCATCATGTTGAAACAAAACAAAATTAAATATAGAATCTTGTTCAAACATAGAGATGATTAATTAAGCTCTAAAGTTGGAGCATAAGGGCCGACATGTATCGGGGGAGTATTTGGGTATGGAGATTCTCCGAGATCCACTATTTTCATGGATCCATCAACTCCAAGGATGTAAGCTGCGTTGCGAGAGGATTCTCCCAGCCCCTTTGGAGGTACTCCTTTATCAAAAACCACAGCCACTTTCTTCTCCTCGTCAATGAAGAAACTCCCCACTCTAAAATCATAAGTGCCAGTGAGTGGTTTCATTTCGACTTGTAAGAAAACCTTGTTGCTCCACGAGACAGCGTCTGGCTCAATCTTGGTGGTAATCAAGATCTCCAAGAAATAAGTATCACACGGCTGATATAGCAACACAAACTGCTCTTCTCTGACACTAGAGAGAGACAGAAGATCGTTAAAAGTAGAATCAAGACGCTGGGGCAGAGGCAGGCATGGCCCAAATCTCTCGCAGGTGAAGTCAAAAGAGACTAGGAAAATATCATTACAATCGTCCTTGTCTACAACAATCCAGTAGGCATTTCCCTTGAGAGAGACCACGCCGCCGCATTGGTTTTTACGAAGTGTCTTCCAGTTTTGAGTGGTGCCGAAATCAAGAGCCCTCCATCCAGAACCAGAGCTGTTCAAGTCGTATATGTTGAAGTCAATTTTCCAGTCGTAAAGACTATAAACTCTCATGATTTTGTGAGATTTGGTGTTGCTGTCGTACCCAAGAACATACTGATACTGAAAGTAAAACTCAAACTCAGAATGATTTGTAAAACATTTGTTCTTATTGAAATGA
>OVAF01001521.1:0-21270 GCA_900406245.1 Odontarrhena argentea | reverse complement strand
TTCCCTTTAAACCAGACCTCCTAAGTCATGAAGAATCTTGGGCACTTTTACAAATGGCAGCATTTCCTAAGAACGACACTACTACAGGTAAGCATTAATTACATATGCTACTGTCTTTATTCAATCTCTTCCATAAAGTTCATTTTTATATTCCACAATATTTATTTTTATTTTATCTAAATTACCATTTTAAATATTTTAAATATTCTATAATGTTTTATAGGGAACCCTAAAATAAATTGAACTCCTAGTGAATTATAAATCCCTAAAATCTAAACTATAAAACTTTAAATCCCAAATCCAAATAGTTATTAAACACTAAACTTTAATGCATAAAAGTTTTTACCATAAACTCAAAATCTTAATATACCAAACTCTAAATCCAAAAAAAAGTATTTGTGAAAAAAAATAAAGCAGTATGGGTGATTATGAGAAGTTTTAAATTCAATGTATTCAACCAAGAGTTTTAAATGGTTTGAAGTTTAATGTGTTTTTGAGAGTTTTGATGATTATGAGAAGTTTTAATGAAATCATTTCAAATTCCATCTAAAACCATGTGATTTGAGTTTTTGTGTTTTTAACTAAGAAAATTACCCAAAACACACTGGAATCACTTGAAACCAAATTTTTTAAATATTTCCAATAACACCGATTTTGATGGTATTTGTTAAAATCACTAGTCCAATAACACAGATTTTTAAAGGAAGGTTTGAAATACATGTTTCAATAACATTGAATTTGTTAAATTCCCCAAAATCATCCTAAATACAGCTTTGAATACACCCCCAAGAAGTTTTATGGTATAGAAAACTCTGCTAATCAAACACAATTTCACAAAGTAGAAGAAGTAACCAACGTACTAAATTAGTTGAAAGTTATTTGATTATTCCAAAAAAATGATAATTTACTCCATGCATGTCGACGTTCTACATGTAGGGTGTATTGTTGATAAAGATATGGTAGATATGTTGATNACTCTGCTAATCAAACACAATTTCACAAAGTAGAAGAAGTAACCAACGTACTAAATTAGTTGAAAGTTATTTGATTATTCCAAAAAAATGATAATTTACTCCATGCATGTCGACGTTCTACATGTAGGTGTATTGTTGATAAAGATATGGTAGAGATGGCTAAGGAAATGACAAAAAGTTGTGGAGGGTTACCTTTAGCTATCAAAGTGTTAGGAGGGTTGTTAGCTACGCGATACACATTGCGTGAGTGGAACATGATATCTCGAAATATCAAATCTCACATCGCGGGAGGGACTAGTATCAATGACAACAACGACAGCAATTCGGTTTATCATATTCTCTCTTTGAGCTTCGAAGGATTGCCGGTTTATTTGAAGCATTGCGTACTCCAGCTTGCCTCTTTTCCTGAAGATCATGAAATAGAATTAGAGAAACTATCTCATTACTGGGCTGCGGAGGGAATATCAAAGCCATGGCAATATGATGGAGCTACCACTCGAGATGTTGGAGATGTTTACATAGATGAGTTGGTTAAGAGAAATATGGTTATTTCTGAAAGGGATATTGCGAGTTCCAGATATGAAACTTGTCATTTGCATGATATGATGAGAGAGATCTTTCTATTAAAAGCCAAGGAAGAAAACGTTTTCCAAATTGATAGCTCAACCCTACACTCCCACAGTTCGAGAAAATCACGTAGACTAGTAGTCCACTGCTCCGATAAATATCGTGGGGACAACGAGGTAATGAATCCCAAGCTTAGATCTCTCTTGTTTATCGGTCCACATTGGCTTGGACCTCAACCAAGGTTATGTTTAACCATGTTGCAGCTGTTGAGGATTTTAGATCTCTCCCATGCCATATTTAAAGGAAAGAAGTTACCCTCTAGCATTGGAAAGCTCATCCACTTGAGATATTTGAGTTTATACAGAGCTGAGTTAACTCATCTACCTTCTTCTTTGAGGAACCTGAAGTTGCTTCTTTATTTGAATCTAGATGTATATGGACTTATATACGTGCCAAATGTGTTTAAACAGATGAAAGAACTGAGGTACCTCCGTTTACCAGAGGACATATGGAGTTGGGGAAATTTGGAATTGGGTAATCTAGTCAAACTGGAGACCTTGGAAAATTTCTCAACAGAGTATTGCAGTTTGAAGGATCTCTTGGGTATGACAAAGCTCACTACTCTCGGTATCTTATTCAGAGGTGGGTGTTCTTTTGGGGATTTATCTTCATCGTTATCTAAGCTGAAAACCCTGGAAAACCTTGATTTAAATGACAAGAGGATGTTCGCGGAGCGTTATGCAGAGAAGTTTGTTTTGGATTGCATTCATCTGAACAAGTTAGACTTACACATATATATGTCACAGTTACCTGATGAGCATAAAATCTCTTCTCATCTTACAGCCATAACTCTAGGTTTCTGTCGGCTAGAGGAGGATCCGATGCCGATTCTAGAGAAGCTGCTTCACTTGACAGAAATTAATTTGGAGTGGGGATGTTTTCGAGGGAAAACAATGGTTTGCTCACAGGGTGGGTTTCCCAAATTGACAAAGCTACGAATATCTCTACTAGAAGATTTGGAAGAATGGATAGTAGAAGAAGGCTCCATGCCCATCCTTCATACTTTGAGTATTATTGCGTGTGACAACTTAAAGGAGTTTCCTGAAGGAATAAAATTTCTCCTTTCGTTGAAAGCACTCGTAGTTTGGAGAGAGAAAGTTCCAGGAAAGGAGAGTTTGAACGAAGGAGGAGACGATTTCTACAGAGTCCAACACATACCTTCCGTTCGAATTCTCTATACTGAGAAGATTAGTCAATAAGAGGTACTGCTATCTTTCCCAATCTGATAATCTGATTGGCTCAAGTTAGTTCATTGATCCTAAACAAATTTGTTTATAATTTTTATTTATGGAAAGTTGATAAATGTGTTCTCTATTTTTTTTTTTTGTTAGCGGCGGGCACTTTATCGAGTAATTAGAAGTGCTTGTCCATCCAAAAGAGTGCAAGCTCATGTTTCCTTGGGCTCGAGTATTGATTCAGAGGAGCCTTGAACTGCTAGTACGGACCTACATTTTAATTTTTTTCTTAGATAATAATAATTAAAACTTTCGGTACAATTTGTATTTTTTTATTAATAATTGTGTTGTAATGCGATTGAATTACTAGTTTTAAACTAAAAAAAATTAGTAATATGGTCCTATGGATTTATTAATCAGTGGATAACATTAGTTAAACCGGCAGCCATGCATGGACATCGGCTAGATTAGTTTGAAGAGTAAAACGAAAAGAAAAATTTAGGTCTTTTGGAGCAAAGGCTCTGATCATACTATTTGAATATTGAATTTCTTGATTTATTTCAGAAATTGTACATGGCTTCATACAAGCAAAAGTGGAGAAAAATTAGGGGAAAACTAATTACTACAATCAAGTCTAGAAATTTACTTTACATATATTTAGCTAATAAAAGTGATGCACTCTCTGTTAAGAAAAGTACCATCAAATTCAATGGAAAAAATTCTTACAAGGAGGCGGGTTAGCTTGTTTGATTACTTGAACTTGTTATTTTGTCTAAAGGAAAAGTAAAACAAGATTAGTTGCAAGTTAACAGCAAGATAAAATGGATTGTTAGATGAGTATGTATAAGTTTTCCACATGCCCACAAGATCGTCTCCAGTCCAGTGTAGAAAGTATAAAATTACGCTGTAAAGAAATCGAAATCGACCCTACCGTTATTCTTACGCCTTGAAAAATGATATCAAAACGCTAACACTAATCATTAGTAATAAATGGAAGTTTCATATAAATGTGTCTAAGTATTTGTTAATATAAAATCATTTATGTACCCCATGCTGAATACGCTTCTGCTTTTCCCTCGTTAAGAAAGTTGTTCCAATTAACCTTAATTTACCCACCTATATTATCAGCACGGGTTGCTATTCTTGGCACTTATCATGTTTTGGGAAATCTGGTCCATGTCAAAGTTCTTATGTTACATGTTTAATTACAATTAATTAATTACCGTTGGATTGAATATAGGAAATCATATTTGGAGGTAAAAAAAAATAGACAAAATTTCTCTAATAGTAGGGAAAAAAAAAAAAAACACTGAGATCAAATAAAGTATGTCTAATCATGTTTAACTTTATGTAAAGTGTGTATCAATGAAAAGAATATAAGTGAGAAACTATCTTATTATTATGCTACCATTCGAGATGTTGGAGATGTCTACATAGATGAGTTGATAAAGAGAAATATGGTTATTTTGGAATGCGACATTTCAATTTCGATATATGAAACTTGTCATTTGCATGATATGATGAGAGAGATTTGTCCATTAAAAGCCAAGGAAAATAACCTTTTCAAAATTGTTAATGCCCCATCGTGCAGGGATATGAGAAAGATAAGAAATGAAAGTTTCATTAAAATGTTTCTTAAGTATTAGTTTATTGTTAATGTAAAAAAAATCATATATGTAATGTACCCATGGTGCATGAATAAACTTCTACTTTCATTTTCCTCATCAAGAAAGCTGGTCAAATCTTATACCAACCTACCTAATAAGCATGAATTGCTATTCATAGCACTAATCATATTTTGGCCAATATATATCTGGTCCATTTCAAAGTTCTTACTTTACATATGTGTTACTGAATATGCATTGTAACGTTGAATTTAATATCGAAAATCATATTTGGAGGCAAAGAAAGAGACAAAACTTCTAATAGAAAAAGAAACTGATAGCAAATTAATTAAGTGTGGCTAATCATGCTTAACTTTTAAGTAAGGTGTGTATCAATAAAAAGAATATTAGTTAAGCTAGAAAGACAGGTAGCTAATCATGTTTCGATATTTGGTTATTTACTACGTACAACTATTTTTTATTGAATGCTTAAGTTAACTAGAGTTGTACTTATCTGTTCCATGAAACCACGTCATGTGCAAGTTTAGGAAAACGACACATCTTGCCGTTTTTATAATTTATTAACTATGTGAATCGAGATCGAGAGTGACATCCTTCCTCGTGTTTAATAACAAAGAGACGCCGTGCCGTTTCGTCAAACAAAGTTGACGACCCTTTTTAGTTTACGTGAAAATGCATTTTCTATTGCATTATCATACTTCATACAAGATTAGAGTACATACTAATTTAAGAATTTACTACCCTATTGGTGTATGATCAATAATTCAGTTCTTAAATTTTTCGAAAGTTAAGACTCAAATAAAAAATAATAACTTCCGTAGGGCATGTTTGACAATTACAAATAGTTACATGAGACTAGTTCAACTATCACTCAACATTTGTATTTTATGCATCTAATTAATCAACGGGATTAGACTAATCATATCATTATTTAGGAAGAAGATTCTCTTTGTTTGCAATATATTTTAAATTGTACAAACGCTAATAATACCATTTATATTTAAATATAGGCTCTAAAGCATCCTATATGTTATTTTTATACATTAAATGTCACCCAAAATTTATTTAGTAGGCTCTTACTAATAATAAAAGGTGTTAAACTCAATTTTATACTTTAATATGATCATTTCTTACTAATTTTTAAAAGAAAATCAGTTCAAACATCAGTCAACAGTGCATCTAATCCTCTGGATTAAAGAAACAATCACAACAAATTATGAACAAGATTCTCTTTATTTTGTAATATACTTAATTAACATTAGAACACGCGAATAATACCATCTAAATTAATTGAAATTTAATTATGGCATCTAATCATCACATATGTAATGGTTCCTGTTTTCTAGTGACCATCCCTATAATGTTTAATTTCCCAACACATTTAAAATTATTTTCTCCTATAAAATTATATTTCACAAAAATACTTATATTAAACTAAATTAGGTCAATTGTACACGCAAATAATACAATCAAAATTTTAAATTATAGCCTCAAGAGCATCAAGTGTAATGTTTTCTGTCTTTTTTTGACTCATGTATGTAACATTTAATTATAAGCCATTTTGTTCAACATCTCATTGAATAAAATGTTTCAATATTCTAATTATAATCATATTAAATGTAATAATCCAAAGTATAAATAAAAACTCTACAAAAATGTTAATAGCCACAAAGAAACTGAAGAAAGCGCCATTTTCTGTTTCTTCTCACTTCATCTTCTTCTTCCCGATAAAAAGTTTCTTCCTTTTTTCCACTCTTCACGCCTCACCACTCACTTTCCCCTTCGATTCGCCGAGTATACATCAAACCCAATACTCTCCTCCGTCCAATTCATCAACCCATCACCGGAATTTCCAATTTTCCGGCGACCAAATGACAAGCCCTAGGCTCAAAAAGCCACCACAGCTTCTCTTTCCATTACCTGAAGAAAACGAAGTTGCGATTCCGATTCCGATGCCGATGACACCTTCAGAGTTCAAGGACCGTTTAATCTTCGGACCCTTTTCACGCTCTCCTCGAGATTCTTCTCAATTCCTCGATTCCAAACCTTCGCCGTCTTCTTCCTCTGCAACCGATTCTTCACCTTTGGAGCCTCTGCTTTCACCGCAAACAGAGCCGTGGTTCCACGGCGGCCATGCCCTTCACCGATCGAAAACCGCACCAGCAATGGCGGTAATCAACGATTTTCATCACCCAATTCCTCAAAAGGAGCTAGATTCATCACGATCTGTAGTAAAGCAAGCTTTTGCTCTGCTTCTTGTGTATCTCTCTTTAGGTGTGCTTATCTATTGGCTCAATCGTGATAACTACGTTGTGAATCAGACTCATCCTGTGGTTGATGGGTTATACTTTTGTATTGTGACAATGTGTACGATTGGGTATGGTGATATCACTCCGAATAGTGCGGTTACGAAGCTGTTTTCGATTATGTTTGTGCTTGTTGGGTTTGGTTTCATTGATATTTTGCTTAGTGGGATGGTCTCTTATGTTCTTGATCTTCAAGAGAGTTATATGTTGAACTCTGCTAAGCGAAGAGATGACCCGGATAAAGGGAGATCATATATTATCGATGTGAAGAAAGGGAGGATGAGGATTAGATTGAAGGTTGGTTTAGCACTGGGTGTTGTGGTTTTGTGCATTGCTGTTGGTGTTGGGATAATGCATTTCATTGAGCATATCGGGTGGTTGGATTCGTTTTATCTCTCGGTTATGTCTGTTACTACTGTTGGATATGGAGATCGGGCTTTTAAGACGATGCCCGGTAGGCTTTTCGCTGCAATATGGTTGCTTGTGTCTACATTGGCTGTGGCTCGAGCTTTTTTGTATTTGGCTGAGGCGAGAGTTGATAAGAGGAATAGAGACCGGGCTAAGAAAGTGCTCTGTGAGACAATGTCTGTTTCTCAGTTTTTCGCTGCAGACATCGATAACAATGGCTGTGTCAGGTATTTTACTCGTTTGCCTATATGCTTTGATGCACTCCTTAAGTTTTTGAGAGTCTTGAAGCCGATTTTCAGAGTTGGTATCCTAAGTTTGCTGCATTATTAAGTCATCAAAAAGCTCTGTTTTGAACATTAATTTCTCCATTTTTAGTTTGTTAGGAAACAAAACTTTTCGGGCCCATTCGTTTATTCGATTCTTGAAACTGTTAGACACCTGAGTTTATACATGTTATGCTGCTTCGGCATTTCTTAGTGCAAGAACATGGTTTATCTTCTTATGCTGTGTGAAGATCTAAGATCGTACAAACATCTTTATTTGTTTCTTAGTGATCATTAGCTTATGATCTTTCCGATTCTAACTGTAGCTTTTTATGTCCTTCATCTTGAAAACATGTTTGATTTGCTACATTTTTGGATTCAGGACATGTTCAAATTGGTAGCTCTAATCTGAAATATCTTTTGGTCTTTTTGGTGTTTGCAGTAAAGCAGAGTATGTGATCTACAAACTAAAGGAGATGGAGAAGATAACCGATAAAGACATAATACCAATATCCAAACAGTTTGACAAACTCGACCGATGCAGCAATGGAAAGATTACTCTTGTAGATCTTATAGATAGTGGCAGTGGTACTTGATCATCTGCTACATTTTGTTTTAGCTTAGTTTAGGTGGATCCAGAATTTATTTTGATCGGGGGGAAAAACTTATAAACAAACTCTTTAAAAAAAAAAAATGCAAAGTATAAAAATAAAAATTCAATAACAGTGATGTGTTTCAATATAATAGTCACAGTTTCTCATTTTAAACCGTTATTGAAAATCTAGTGTCATTGATTCTTGTATTTACAAAATCTTTCAGTAAAAGAGTTTAAATTCAACTGCTATTGGTTTTTGTACTCATGAAATGTTTAAAGAAAGAGTTTGAAAGCAAGTGTTCTTGATTTTGATATTTATAATTTATTTTAGAAAAGAGTTTGAAATCCAATCTCTAATCAAAAATTACAAATAATAATCCAACTATTGTGTGTTATTCATGTTTGATAGATTTTTCCTAACATGTTTTTACATGAAAGAGTGTGATGGAATTTGAAGTAATGTTATGTGTAATCTGTTTTTTTTTTTTCGTCTAAAAGAACAACTGTATTACAAAAGGGAAAGAACCAATCCAACAATATATGAAACACTTATCTGTTTTGACAGCCCAGAACAAAGCACAAACCAACGTAAGCTATAAAAGAAAAAGGGTAAAAACAATGTGCAGCTATTACTCCAGAATTGGATGTTCACCAATAAACATAGGACTTTAGTCTAGAATCTGTTATCACACTTCTTCCGATTGCAAAATGCTTCCTTGTTCGTCTTTGGTTATTCAAAACTGAGATCCCATTCTATTTTGGTCGGAAGTGAGCAAGTATAGGCGCGCCATAAAGTCTCGAAGAGCAGGTCATATTTACCCGAGCTTTCATATAATTTAAAAATGATAAGAAAATTTATATAATTTAAATTTTATGATGAATATAAAAATATTTAAAAAACTTCAAAATCTTTTCATATCTGAGTATAAAATTTATAAAATTTTCTTAATATCTAATATACTTTAAATCTAGTATATATATTTGATTTCAACTAATACAATGAATAACATTTCTCTGGAAATGAGAAACATTAATTTTCCCTTGAAGGAGATTACAATGACAACCCGAACAACCTTGTTGATGTTAATTAATGATAACGATGATACAAATGTTCTTTAAGTTAACTTAAATTGGTTTGGACAATTCTTATGTCTCTAGTCTTGTTCTGCGTAGTTCGTTGAACATAATTCATTGGTTTGTTTACATAATCAAAAAGACAAAAACCAACATCTCTTGTAGTCCAACTTGATGAGTACAAATTTTGGGGTTTCTTAACTGAATTGATATTCAGATGATTATTATCAAACTATTTTTATTTTATTTTTGTCAACCATGTAAACTACAAATGGCCAATCTATTAGTCTAAATATTATGTATAACGCAGGTGAGGGAAGTTGATCCCAGGATGTGATGATTATTATCAATCTCTCGGGATATGTTTCATTAGAGTTTTTAATTTAATGAAATGTGTGTATTTATGAGAGAAAAGATTGATGAGAATATTTAATTATTGAAAACTCTAATGTTGATGAGATGTGATTTTTATTGATTTTCAGTAGTGTATAACCTTTTGGGGTCCTCTTGCAAAAGGCTTATTTGGGAGAAGGTATTCTACAAACTAGAATGTCCTAGTTGGTCTGATAGTAAATGGTGGGGCCTGGGGGGTAGTAAGATTCTCAAATTCTTATTCAAATATGTGTTTAAAGCTACTCTCTACTCCCTTTAGAGGGAAAGAAATTGTAGAAAACATGGAGAGGTCCTAGTTCAAGTATATTGTTTGGTGAAGATGATTGACACAATGGTTCCTAATAGCATTGCTTCTATGAGGACATCGGACAGGAGTATGAAGGATGCTATTCTTACTTGGTTTGAAGCTAGACAACACTAGGATTTGTATAGTTTTTTCCTCAAGTGTGTATAGCAGTTTTTTTATCCCATCAATTTTGTAAACACAATCTTGTTTTTCATTGAATAAATATAACATTTTATTTAAAAAAAAAAAAGAAGTGTATAACCGTTAAATATGTCTATTTACGATCAATATAATTTTTGATGATATTACATTAGATGAATATCCTATAGAGAAACCGTCCAAAACTATTTTAGAAAACAAATTTTTGGATTGTTTCTCTTGATTTAAATATTTTCTAATAAGTTTTTTTCTTATTTAATGTCAAGAATCTCAATGATAATCCATTAACGAGGATGTTCTAACTAGCTCCACTCAAACATGATATGCTGTTATAAAACTTACATTTGTGACGACAACAAAAACTTAAATTTATTAATTTTAAAATTTTCACAAAGAGGATGTGTGTGAAACAACAGAAAATACAAGAGATTCCTTTTGATCCATACATATTTTCATAATAACATAATACATAGTAATAATATCACACACACCTAACAACAAACCTGCCCCAACTATTTTTATTTTAAAGGCTAGAGTCAACAATTTCATTCTTTTTTTTCCTTTTAGGTTTTTTTACTTTACTAATATTAAAACAGTAAAAAATAATTATGTGTAGAAGTAGTATTTTTATAATATCTTTGTAAGTTAGGCACATATCCCCAAAATAGGTCAGACATTTCAACTGCAGACAGATACAGTTATGTAGATATGTGTATAAGTGTATATATAGTTTTATTATATTTTCTTCTAACTCTTAATACAGATAAGACCACGGTCTAAACTAGAGAAAACAACTAGAAAAGTCACATTAACCTAAGTAATTAAGAATTTAATTAATAGTGGGGATATAATATTTAAATAAAGCTTTATGGATTTGACAATGCAAACGATTAGGCACTAATTAAGGCGGTCAAATTTGTGCCTAAATTTAAACTTAAAAAATGTGTATTTATATGTATATCTACTTACTACTTAGTATACATTTATGTGGTTAGGTACGAGAAGCAGATACTAAATTTATTTATATTGATATTTTAGTCTAGCTATGTAATAATTTGATAATAGTTGTTTTTTTTTCTTCCAAATCAAAGAGTGGTAATGTGTGATATTCTCTTGGTCAAAATTAGAATAGTTAAATGTCTTTTTTGGGCTCATCGAGAATTATTCTCCCTTTTTAATATCGTCAAAAAGATTAGTAGATTGATTTTTTTTTTCTTTCTCGAAAACGTTTTTCATCATAACTTTCATTTTGACCAAAAAGGTTTTATGAACATGGGAATTATGTCTTTAACCTTTTTCACTAAAATCAGTATACATCTAAAGCATAGTCCTATATGTAATTAATAATGTTGGGCCATCCATGACATTCAAGTTTATAATAAAAATGATCAAAGTTTGATTATCAAACGTAACGGATTGTATTTTGTAATCCAAATTAGACGACTTAGGTGGGACACATTAACACATGCATGTGAGCAAGATCAACATGGTGTATATATAGTTTTCTTGTGCTCAAATGAATTTAACAAGAAAAATGAAATACGATGATATACTGATATAGCTTAGGAAAAGAATTTATTTTAACGCAATTCCTAACATTAATCATATTTATATTATAGATGAAAGTTCGACTCACTATGGACTTGTTGTGCAATAGGTCGCTTGTGATATGGGGGCTCTAAAACTCCCATACTAATTTAGCGTTGGCCGTTGGGTGAAATGAATAATCAAGTTTAAAAATGTATATTTATTGATTTGATAGGAGTTTTGGATAGCAAAAGAATGTTACATGAAAAAGAGAAATAAACATAATTAATTATATGCTGACCAAAAAAAAAAAAAAACATAATTAATTATATATACTCATTCTTTATTTCATACTATTAGTTGTCATTCTAAACTTATTTTTCTAGAGAGAAATGTCAACAATTCATTATATATGTCATTTTAGATTTTCAATGCAAATTTTTTTAAAAATTCTAAATTTAACATCAAATCTTAAGAAAAATATCAACAATCAATTTTACGCTATAATAGATTTTTTTTTTTTGTATTATCTTAATATGTGTAAAATGGTTTAGAATAGCGAATAAAGTTTTATGATGTAAAAATTAGTACGAGATCGTTTGGTCTATAGTTGAAGATCTAGCATTACTCATTCAAAGGTTTTTCTTGATATTTGGAGACTTTAGCATAATCCCTTGGAGGTATCAAGTATTTTTGTACCTATCTTTCTCACAAAGAATGAGAAACTCGCTTAACTCATTTATTCTACCACACACACATACACACAACAAACACAAAAAAGGATTTTATGTAGGAACGTGAAGAGAATGATTTGAACCCTTCACCTACCAAAGAAATGGATTGTGAACTAAACCACTATATATCATGTGAAACATCAAAGTTTTACTGAATAAAATGAACAAATTTCCAATAGTATTTTTGTTTTTATCTTGACATATTTTAGTGATGATTTTTGTTTTGAAGACTAGTAAATATTCTTCTTTGACCATATACTAAAGTTGATGTATGTCTCCTTCTATTTGTCATGTCGGTTATGCATTATATATGTCTCCTTTTGCTCTCATATATGTTTTCTATCAATTTCCACATATTAATGAAAACGATTACTAGTTCGAATTCGATAACAAATTCCCCCACAATTATCGCAAACGAAATCGTACGATTTATTATAAAATAGAAAATTCTGACTAATATATAAAGCGTTACAGTATACAAGAAGCATTATACGTAATTTATTTTTAAAATATTGGTTTGACCATCTTTTCATTAACACACTTTAAATGATTCCTTTACTTGTCAAGAGAAAGTTCTAATGTGAAAAGAAAAATGACGGTAGATGGTAGTAGCGTAATGCTGACCACACCTACCCATCAGCATTACGATCCACTTCACATAATCACTTATTTTTTAAGTTACATAAAATGATACTGCCTCTGTCTCATATTAGATGAGGTTTTAGAGAATTTTTTTTGTATCAAATTAGATGANCAATGATTTTTTTATTTAGGGAAAATGTAAAATTTAATGAGTTCTTAATCCGTGTGCACAACCTTAAACCTCATCTAATTTGAGACAGAGGGAGTATAACTAAATTCCAATATTATAGCTATATATGTTTATTTGTGAGTTGAACTACAACATTTTTTTGTACAAGTTAAACTGCATCTACTTCTTTTTATTGATTTTAAATTTTAAAATATATAAAAAATCATATTATTATATATTCCCTTTATTTTATAAAGATAACTTTCAAAGTTTTCTCATATTTTTTCTTTAAATACTCAATAATAATTGTTTTCTTTTTTAGATTATACAATTTAGTATTGTAACTCTAGATAAATAGTCATTCAAAAATTTAAATATTCATGAAATATTGTTTGCATTCAATAATTTTTACCATCAATTAATATCAAGTACATAGAAATAAAAAACTTATCTTTAATTTTTTCTTAACTATAAATGAAGAGAATACTATTTAAAAGATATAATTTTAAAATTATAAAAACTTAAAAGTTAGAACTATAACTCATCGCAAAAATTGACAATAATAGTTTGTTTTTTCAATATTACGAGATTTCACTACATGCGGTTATATAATCATCATATTTATGAGATAACATTAATCTACAAATTCTATATATGAAATTACGATATACTGCATATAAGATTTTTTTATAATAGCTATACATCCAATAATTTATACTATTTTACATTATTTTGTAAATCAAACCCTATCAATAATTAATAAATATTGAATAATTTTTAGTCAACAATTTGACAAAAAATAAACATAACCTAAAAATACATAAGAATCACATATATTTAATACCAAAAAGGAAGTAGGGTCTATATAATTGCCTCTTGACTAGAAATTTTATAAAATTCACAATATGAATGAATGAATGAATAATAATTAAGGTTCGTGAAGCAGTAGTGAAGAAGAGAAGAGAAGACAGTGTAGCACGTGCCGGGTCATGTGTCGGCGACGGTCAAATGCCGGTGCCAGTTTATCCACGTGGCAGCCTAATACTTCCAAATTCTTTTTTTTTTTTTGTTCGTTTGAAAGTTTGACCGGTGACTGACTATATCCGGTTTCCGGTAAACCATTAGTCTTCGCTGACTAAAGACTCCTTCAATTACGTCGCCTTACTCCACGCGCTTTGGTTTGTAGCGCGTGTTTAACTTTTCATGTTCTTACTTTTTAGCCCCACTAAAAAGCTAGCATCTCAAAAGGACCCCGAAATTTATGCATGTGGATAGAATTACAAAATTAGGCTTTTGTAACTGTGATTGAAGATTCGGATTTGAAAGACTTGTATGACTATGTTTATTTTTGTAAGGGACTTGGAATTAAATAGTTTTGAGTTTCTTTTTATTTTATAAATATCTACTAATATGTATTGGCTCTTTGACATAATAAATTAAATATTTAATGAATATGCCTTACATTAATATTAAAATACAGAGGAGGTATGTTTCCTCACTAGAAGCCATTTTTGCAGCTCTCCTTTTGTCAACTTAGCTTTATGTAAAGTTCTTATTGCAAAAATAAAAATAAATGATAAATAAATTATCAAACCAAAAAAGCCATTCAAAAGACACAAAATGTATCACATATAAAAAAAATTAATATATTCACATGCATCTGTCTAATCTGTTGAATATATATTTTTCCATGAAAGAAAAGTATATTTCTAGTAAGTAACCCAACATTTTTAGCATTTAGTTATAAAAAAATTATACACAAAATTTCTATACTTTTTAAAAATAAATTACTTTTACGAAAATGTGGCACAGAAATAATAGATAGAATTTTATACTAAAATAAAAGTTCAAACAAAGAAAGTATAAAGTTTGTAAAGAAAAAAAGGGATATAATTATGGATTCACACTATATCCTATTGTAGCTCCACTAAATGAAACACTTTTTTTCCATATCAATTCACCAAAAGCATATTATAATTATTCACTCTTTTTTCTCTTTCATACTTTTTTGAGTTTCAAAATGCATAAATACGAGAAAGAGAGACGAAGACTCATTTAAAGTCCAAACACCAATCTAGTTTCCCTTTGGAGAGAAAAAAACCTAATCCCAAACCTAAAAGAAGACTTGTTCTTCTTCTCTCTTCTTTCAAACATGTCTAATGAAACCAAAGATCTCTACAACTATCAATACCCTTCATCATTCTCTTTATACGAAATGATGAATCTCTCTAACAATCCAAATGGAAACATTTCATCACATAATGGTTTTGATCCATCCTCTAATAATTACTCGTTCACTGATTGTCTCCAAAGTTCTCCGGGCGCATACGAATCTCTACTTCATAAATCGTTTGGTCTTTCTCCTTCTTCCTCAGAGGTTTTCAATTCTTGTATAGATCAAGAACCGGCCCGTGATGTCACTCATGACGTCATTAATGTTAGCACCGAGACCGCGACTAGGGTTTCTGGTTCTTCTTCCTCTAGTGAAGCTGATCATCCCGGTGAAGATTCCGGCAAGAGTACGAGGAAAAGAGAGTTAGTGGTCGGAGGTGGAGGTGAAGAAGATCAAAGCTCCAAGAAAATGTAAGTCATATATAAGTCTTGTGTGAAATGATATGAAATATTAATTAGCTAGTGTGAATGCCTAAACTGACTATAAACAAAAATATTCGTTTCTAATTCCAAGAATTAGTGTGAGTTTTTTGTATGAGATCTTCTGGTTGGTATTAAAAATTATATGTGTATGGAATATTATCAAATGATTCCCTCGTTTTGAATATAATGAATCTAGCATGTGTGTACTAAACTTTATTAATAATGTATGATTATATAGTGGGAAAACGAAAAAGAATGAAGTGAAGAAGCAAAGAGAGCCACGAGTCTCGTTTATGACTAAAAGTGAAGTTGATCATCTTGAAGATGGTTATAGATGGAGAAAATACGGCCAAAAAGCCGTCAAAAATAGTCCTTACCCAAGGTAATTTAATTTAACATATTCATCTTTCACATTTCAATTTATAAATCGTAAGTTTGATAAAAAAAAAAATTAAAATTTGTTTAGAGAGGTTCAAAAACATGATATTGTAATTACTAATAATTGGAAATGCAAATGGTTATAGGAGTTACTATAGATGTACAACGCAAAGGTGCAACGTGAAGAAACGTGTGGAGAGATCATTCCAAGATCCAACGGTTGTGATAACAACTTACGAGGGTCAACATAACCATCCCATTCCAACTAATCTCCGAGGAAGCTCAGCCGCGGCTGCTATGTTTTCCAGTGACTACATGAATCCGAGGAGCTTTGGACATGATATGTTTCGAACGTCGGCTTATCCTAGCGTTGGACCAGCTTTGGATCAAGGATATGGTCAAAGTGATTATGGTGGTATGAATGCAAACCCTAATTCTTACCATCAAGAGTATCATCAAGGTCATGGTGGTGAATATGAGCTTTTGAGGGAGATTTTTCCTTCAGTTTTCTTCAAGCAAGAGCCTTGATCGATGATATATAATCTTCACTACATTTATAAAATCATATATATAGTAGTACTTATATTTATATATCTCTATATGTTGAGACGAGTATGTAAACATAAGATCTTATTTTGTCTCTCTTATTTGCATGTACATAATGGTTTTTTCATGAGAGAATGAGACAGAATTTGGGGGTTTTTTTTTTTTTTTTCATGATGTTTACTTAGATATATATAATCATCTCTTTAATTATGTTACATTTCCTTTTTTGGGTTGTTTTATGACATTATGTTATGATGTTTGTGTAATGTGTACTATCATATGTAGAAGCGAAAGGACGACAGGTCTAGCTATAGGATATGAATATTTTGAATTTAAATGTTTGATTATATATATACATATGCCTTTTTGGGAAACTTAAGTTTTAAAAATTGACAATCTCAAATGAAATGAAGAAATTATTAGGGAGTTACTAAAATATCTGTGTGTGAACAAGTAAAGAAATAAAAAAACAAGTTGAGTTCTTGCTTGTGTCCTAAGAGAATGGACCCAAAGAAAGATCTTGACTCCTTCTGCTTTCTAGCTATCTTATCCACACGTAGACTTGGGACCAATTATATTACCCTTAACATTTAAAATTCAAATTAATCTTTAGATTCTAGAAATGACTAATAAAAAATAAAAGAAAAAAAACAGTTAAGAGGAAATACTACCTTTGTAATTATATAAGATCTCAAATGAAAAATGAATGAAGCAACATTTATAGAAGAACCTCATTTTTTAAAAAAAACTTGTAAATGTGTTTGTACAAGTGAATACATATAGCTACTTAATTAGCTATCAAGCCAATCTATTGTTTTTTTTTTTCTTATAACCAAAGAATTCTAGTCAAAATTCAAACTAATATGCGAGATTTATAGAAATCTGGGAGTTTTTTGCAACCGATTGTATTATATGGTAAGTTAAAAAATTTAGTTTTAACTAAACTAACTAGTGTACTAGTATTAGACTATGATAATCAACTAGCCATGATCAAATTTGATTATGTGTAGCTACTTAATTAGCTATATAACCAATCCATTGTATTTATTTTTTTTATTAATAAAAAAATTCTAGTCGAAATTCAGATTAATCTTTAAGGCTTATATATAGAAATCTTGGTGTTTTGGCAACCGATTGTTTTACTCCCTCCGTTTTAAAATAAGTGTCATTCTGGAGGATTTTTTTCGTTTCATAAAAAGTGTCGTTTTACATTTTCAATGCAGTTTTTAACATTAATATCTTATTTTGACCCTGGGTTTAATGAAGAATATGAAGAGTTACTTAACTTTTTAGGGGTATTTTAGAAATTTTAATATGTTTTATTAATCCGCGTGAATATAGTTAGAATGACACTTATTTTAAAACAGAGGGAGTATATGTTAAGCTAACGAACTTAGTTTTAACTAACTAGCTAGTGTACTAGTACTAGACTATGATAATCAACTAGCCACGATCTAATTTGATTGTTGTTTAAGTATGCTTTTTTTTTTTTAATCCAACTTCTCATCCAATTGTACCATATTCACCCTAAAATATAGTTATGGAAATAGCAGAGTTGATTGTACAAATCGAGAGAAGAGATTCTATAATGCCCAGAGAATCAACGAACTCTACATAATTGTATTTTTCTGACCCAAAATTCATAAATAATGTAAATATAATATACATATATATCTGGATAAAGTAGTTGGGAGAACATTTATGTCATATACCAAAGTCTTTCTGAATGCATGAAAATGAATGATCAATATATCTCTCAATTATATGATTCAGGAGAGCATCATAGGTCATGTGGCTTCTGAAAATTCTAACATGCGCTCTACGATGTTACTTCATTTTCCTATTTTAACTTTTTTTTTTTTTTTTTTTTCCCATATAGGAATTCAACTCATATGTCCAATCAATCCTTAGTCTGTTCATGATATCATACTCAATTTGTAATATATCACTTCAATTACAGTATCTTTTTTGGAAAAAGTTTTTTTTTTAAAAAGGTTCAATTACTTTAACGTATACTTTTTGTTTTTGTTATCAAAATATCACTTAACAATATAATTGTAAATTAAAATGGAAGTACTAATGAATGCGGTAAGCAACCGGTTTTTAAAATAGTTTAAAGAAGTATGAAATAGCGGTTTAAAAAAAAACGGTGCAAGAAAAATTGAGATCTTGAATAGTGACTTATTACTTGCGGTTTTTAGTGTGAATTAAGTCGATTTAAAAAACAAAATTACTTTTCACGCTTTACCACAAACCATATTTATTTTTTTAAAATTTTTTTTGTATAACTCGTTTATTTTCATAACATACGATTTTATTATTTGAACCCTACCACAAATCACCGTCAACTTATTTTGGTTTTCTAATACTATTTGGGGCCTGAATATACCTTTTTTTACAGAACTTGTAATCATTTTTAGGAACGGTAACTATAATCAGTACCTAGTGCAGAATTACCAATCAAAACAGAAATGTTTACATGATAAACATAAACAAATAGAGTAAATGAACTTGACATGTTCTGTATCTTGACCAACTTCTTATTAATGTTTTGACCTAGATAGAAATGCAGATGCTATCAAGTCCAATCATATATCGAATCAAATGGAGAATCCATTGTGACACATATCTACATTTTTTGGATGAAACATTTTATTTAGTTTAAAAAAAAAAAAGTTATATATATTAAATTGTTGAATCAAACAAATCTCGTGATAGGGATATATTTATTCTTTTTCAAGGTCATTATCAAATTTACCTAACAAAAACAAAAAGAAGCCAGAAATGTTAGGAAAGAGAAGCAAAGCTTATATAAAAAATCTTCCGAGAGAATCAAGTAATTGCCAAACCCCCTAGTCCCTAGACAATTATAATGACATGAAATGCAAATATTATAATGACATGAAATGAGAACATAATTACATCACAACATATCTATTCATTAGTTTAATTTTTACAATTTTAGAGAAAAAATAATTAGTTTAATTTAAAAAAATTTAGAGAAGAAATTCGATTTTGGATGAAATTATATCGAATTTATATAATTGTTCTTATAGAAATTAGACCATACTTATAAACATTAAGATTTAAATTAAGATTCTTCTAAAATTTAAGATTCTTATATTAATCAGGATATGAAAGGTATAAATAAACTAGAAAATCCATTTATAAAAAGAAAAAGTTTTCTAAATAAAAGAGTGAAAATCCATTTATAGTTTTTTACCACCTCCCTTTTGACTTACAAATTGATAAAGTATGTCTTGAAACTTGAAACTGTATAATATATATGTATCAAATCATCACTCGACGATCTATTCTCAATCAATAATTGGAGTTTGCTAGTAAATCTATTTATTATCCTCCTCATACATCTTTGATACGTCTCTTCTTATTTAAATGATAAATGATAATCCAGATTCTAGGCACGTATCTGTTTTTCTTACTTTAATTATGTATCATACATAGGAATCAAGGAACCAACCTAACTTTGTTGTAACTTTGCCTAAATAAATTTATGTTTTCATTTGTAACATGTTTTAATTTCTTATCGTTGGTATAAAGAACACGATTTTTTTTTCTAATATATTAAAGAACATTTTTAATTAATATATTAAGCCTAACTAACGATCAGTTTTAACATTAGGCTTAATATATTAATTTTAGCTCATTGTGATTTCTAAATTTGGTACAACTCAATATTGTCAACAATCATCTCATTAGTGGGAATTCTTTTGTAAACACGATTAATATGACATTTAAGCTAGCAACCAAGCATACAAATTAGTCATTTTTCATAAAAAAGTTTACCTTTAATGGGCCGAAGAGAAGCCGGAAGTAAAGCCCAATTAACATTCTCAGGTCCCACTTCAGTAGTGGGAAAGGAGTTTTCACAGCGGTTACTTTCCCTTTTTCCCTTTTTACCGATTTACAGCTCCAAAAAGCAGTTTTCTTCACCTTCTTTGAGCATAGTGGAGAAGATGAAGTTTTCGATCTCTCATTACCTCATATCTATCTTCTTCTGTATTTTTTTCACTTTATCATCTCACAGTTTTGTTCTTGGTAGAGACACAACAAACTTGTCTCTTAGAAACAGAGTCCAAAACAGAGACAAAACCTCTGTTCTTCTTGTTGATGTCCGTAGCTTTGGTGCTCGAGCTAATGACCATAGAGATCAAACCAAGGTTCTTTTTCTTCTAGATTCATACATTTTAAAACACATTGTTAATCAAGAGTCTCAGCTTATTCGAATCGAGATGTTTTTGAAGGCTTTTCTAGCAGCATGGGACAGAGCATGTAAATCATCTTCAAGCTTTGTAGATCTTATAATCCCTAGAGGTGAATTCTATGTTGGTCCTCTTAGATTCTCTGGTCCTTGTACTAATGTCACCAATCTCACTGTCCGAGTTAAGGTAATTTTAAACTGAAGTGTTTTGATTAATGGTTTCTTGCTATCCACGTTGGGTTTCTTGATATACACGTTAACTGAAACAGGGTCATCTTAAGGCATCAAGTGATCTGTCAAAGTACAGATCAGGTGGTGGTTGGATTGAGTTTGGTTGGATTAACGGTTTAACACTAACCGGAGGTGGAACATTTGATGGTCAAGGAGCGTTAGCTTGGCCGTTTAATAACTGTACTACTGATTCCAACTGCAAACTTCTCCCAACTGTGAGTAAACTCAAGACAAGATTGAATTTGGATCATGAAGTTGTAATAATCAGGTTTTTTTTTCGGTGTTTATTGTCAGAGTTTGAAGTTTGTGGGGATGAACAGAACAGTTGTGAGAAGAATAAGTTCAGTGAATAGCAAGTTTTTTCATATAGCTCTAGTAGAGTGTAGAGACTTTAAAGGGAC
>OVAF01001520.1:0-21281 GCA_900406245.1 Odontarrhena argentea | reverse complement strand
GTCTAATAATTCTATTTTGACTATCATAGAATTTGTATTTTTAACTGGGTCTAATGGATCTTGACTACATATCTGATCTAAAAGCTCTAAGACTGGGTTTTCTATAGCTGTATATATTCGTCGTGTTATATAGTTAGATATTTGTCTAATTATCTCCCCCCGTAAAAACGGAAAGGCGGTTAGCCTTTGTGTTGTAATAAGCTTACTATCCTGATTTTCTAGGTTAGGACATTGTAAACTAATTGTATCTATATTCTGAATAAATGGAGTATGATCTAGAAGGAAATTGTTTCCTATTATGATTAATCCTGTGTTTTGATGGTATATTGCTGGTAGAGGAAATTTCTTCCCTTCTATAAAACAATATAATCCAGTAGCTTTTTGATTAAGACTAATAGTCTTATTATCTGCTATTCTAACGTGTATAGGTTTTTCTAAGTTTTTCCAATACTTATCATGTATTATATTTCTTTGAGCAAGACATATTGTAGCTCCTGTATCTATATATGCGTAAATTATTCGATTGAATAACTTTATCTTTATAAATGTACAATTTTTACTCGCTGGTTTCTGACTCATAACTAGTTTCTGAATTGTATTCTTCTGAATCTTCACTAGATTCTAAACTATATGTGTCGAAGTCTATTACTTGGTTGGGTAAGTAGTTCTCTTCAATAGGTTCAAAACCTAAAGAATATATATAGTTTAATCTATGGTTTGTTTTCTTATTAGGGCATTCGTTTGCATAATGTCCTTCTTTATGACAAAGAAAACATTTGCAATTCTTTTTTCCTTTTGGACATGGTGGTCTATCTGTCTGTTTTCTAAATCTTTTTTGATATCTAGGTTTCCATGGCTTTCTGTAAGTTCTATATCTTGTAAATTTATTTCTAAAATTTTTCTTATATGATTTGGGTGGTAGGATTTATATTTACTATATTTAGAATATTTTCTATATCTAGGTTGTTGACAACCATACTGTTGTGGAACTTCTTCAAGTTTTCCACAGCATGTTGGTTTGACATTCTGTATATAGGTTTGTTCTTTCTTTCGGATGCATAGATCCTTTCTATATTCTGTGGATAAGAGTCTAAGTTTTCCTAATGTCATAGGTTCATTTGGGTATTTACTAGCCTTTTGTGTTCTAATAAATTGTATCATAGGTTCTGGTAACTTAGATGTTATTATATCTAATAATGGTTCTCTATTTGTATCACTTATATAGGACATATAATATAATGATTCTGCTTGACAGAAAAATGATTCTAACAAGCAAGGATCACATAACTTCATATTAGATAATTCTTTTATAACTGATTCCTTAGTAAATTGTTCTGGTGGACTATCTCGACTATATCCTATGAATTCTTTATATATCTCATTTGCAACAAAGTTAATAAATTCGAGTTTTACTGTAGGACTAGTACTATCTACCTGATCTGGGTTTATACTTAATTTATCCGTTTCTTTTATCCAATTGGCTATATTTCCTGCCGTCTTATACTGAATATATGTTCTAAAGTTTGCTAATGTCATATTGGCTAATGCGCTATCTCCTGTGCTAATAAGAAGTTTTAACTGGTTTATCCATACCAATATTAATTCTTCTTGATTTGATGCACAATCTATGTTTAGAATTCCACTTACTATATTTCTTTCTTTTTCAAGAAAGGCTGGTGGTATATTCTTTTCTAATTTGTTTGGTGATGTATAATTATAACTATTCCTATATGCGTAGTTTTTAAAACTTTCATCAAAATTATAATAATCTTGAAATCCTGGTTGCAAATTCGCTTCTGTTTGCTTTGGTTGTTCGTTTGGTTGTGGTGGTTTTGTTTCACTTGTTTGACCACTTTCCATTCTAAAGTTTGGATCTTCATCATCACTATCTATGCCATATATAATTCCTTGATTTTCATCTTCTTCTATTTTTCCCATATAAACATTAGGTTCTAACCTAAGTTTATCGATGAGACTGGATAGTTTATCTATTTCTTCTGAATTCATAATTTTGTTATTGGTGGATCTAAGGTTATACTTGGTCTTTGTCTTTTTTGTGTGAAATGACTAAATAATTCTTCTATTGTTAAACATTTATGTTTTTCCGTATCTAATACTATGTCTTGTAAACGTTTTTCTAATTTTCGAACTTCTTGTAAAGTTTGTTTAGATATATCTATAAGTGAACTGATTTGTGTACTAAGTGAAGTAGATTCTGTCATTTGTTAAAAAACTAAGTTGAATGGTTTTCTCTAAATTTATTAGGCTCGTTACTAGATAGTTGATCTTTCGATCTTCCCGGAATACAACTCCTTTAGTTGAGAGGAGAGGTTGGTCTGTATAGTCACCTTGACTTTCATAGACTTTTCCGTTGTAAATAAGAGATTAGATCTCTTGAACTTTTTGAAGATCGCTAGATCTTTCATGGTTCTAGGGTTTTTTCTAGGGTTGTTGCTAGGCTTTGTTAGATTCCTGGATGCGTTACTAGGCTCTGATACCATAATTCTAAATGCGGAAGCTCTGATACCATAATTCTAAATGCGGAAATACTAATTTTAAATGCTATATGCGGAAATCTATATGGGTTTATAATACGAAAAGATTTCGTATAAGTCGTCAAAATAGTAGTCATATATTTCAAGACTATCTAGTATGAATTGAACTGTTTTTATCATCATGAGATAAATATGGATTGTAAAGAATAATACTTGTTCTTGATCTTGCATAGTTAGTTTACTAATGGGTTGATCTGAGTAATTCTATGGGATAGGTTGGATCACGTAAATAACTTCAACTTTTTGGTTTTTATGTAATTAACCTATTTTTCTTATTTTCTTCTATTTATTTAATTTATTGGTCAACTGAGGGGAGTATTTGGGACCTTTTTTGTTTGATGGAGAGGTTGTAAGCCATTGTTCCTCTGGAGAGGGAGAGCACTCAAGAATCACTGTTTATGAAAAGACATTTAAAAATCCAAGCTTGTTGGATATGGATGAGTTGAGAACCTGTTAATGGTGTTTGATTAAGTAAACCATTAACTTCTTAAATGCTAAATAATTAGCTGTTTACAGACATACCGACAACAAACCTTAGTTAATAAAGCACCATAAAGCTATCTGATTTGTCAGAATGTTTAAAGGTAGTCCAAGTTGACTCCTTTGAGCTTTGATTTTCGTCCCAATAATACTTCCTTCACCATCTCTCTCTCCTCTCGTTAGATCTAAGAAACAGAGGAAAGCGAGAGAGGGAGAGGATGAGGAAAGGTGGTTTAAATCAAGGCAGAGATCCTCAGATTGTGGAACATGAGATGCAAGAAACTGGGTTTAGTCCAGAATCAGAGAAGGTGACAAACAAGAATGATGAAGATGATGAGGAAGAGGAGGAATCTGTGGAGAAGATCTTTGAAAGCAGAGAAGTTCCTTCCTGGACGAAGCAGCTGACTTTGAGGGCTTTTGTTGTGAGCTTTATGCTTAGCATCTTGTTTAGCTTCATTGTTATGAAGCTAAACCTCACAACGGGAATCATACCATCGCTCAATGTCTCTGCTGGTCTTCTGGGTTTCTTCTTTGTCAAGACATGGACCAAGATGCTTCATAATTCTGGTCTCTTGAAACAGCCATTTACTCGCCAGGAGAATACTGTTATTCAGACCTGTGTTGTTGCTTCTTCAGGCATTGCCTTCAGCGGTATAGAAAACCTTATCTCCCATTTGGTTCAAATTCAGGTTTTGATTGAATTTTTGCCATAGTTTTGCTTGTCAAGATCATGACTTGGTATTGTATGTGTGTTTTGTGACTTTTTCTGATATTGAAGACATCATTTTGAGTGTTTTTTACTCATATTTTCTCTCTCTTTCTGATTATGTTAAGGCTTCTGCTTACTAATAAATTGCCTACTTGGGGATATGAATATATATATACAGGAGGGTTTGGGACTTACCTCTTTGGTATGAGTGAACGAATAGCGAACCAGTCAGGAGATGCTGCTCGTGGCTTCAAGGATCCATCATTGGGTTGGATTATAGGTTTCCTCTTTGTTGTCAGCTTTCTAGGCCTCTTCTCGGTTGTTCCCCTGCGAAAGGTTGGTCGAATTTTTGTTTCCAGCATCTCTCTTGTGAACCAGAAAGGAACAATGAGACCTTGCATTTGCTAATTTCTTTGCGCTTGCAGATTATGGTAGTAGACTTCAAACTGACATACCCAAGTGGTACTGCAACTGCTCATCTTATCAATAGCTTTCACACCCCTCAAGGGGCCAAGCTAGCCAAGTACTGTTCTTTCACTTCACTTTATGCTTGTTATCAGTCTTGTGTTCTCTGCTTTCTTTTGACTCCCTTTTGCTCTCTGTACCAGGAAACAAGTGAGAGTGTTGGGGAAATTCTTCTCCATAAGCTTCTTCTGGAGTTTCTTCCAATGGTTCTTTACCGGAGGAGATAATTGTGGGTTCGCCTACTTCCCAACATTCGGGCTCAAAGCTTACCAGTACAAGTAAGCCCAATAAACAATTCACTTAACTCATAAAATATATAGAGCATTGGCTTGAACCACAATCTCGCTTATTGTTTTGTCAGTAATCCCAATGTTGGTTCCTTTCTGGTGAGAGCCTGATGTACAAACAGGTTCTACTTTGATTTTTCAGCAACATATGTGGGTGTTGGCATGATTTGCCCATACATAATCAACATCTCTGTCCTTTTGGGAGGAATCCTCTCGTGGGGGATAATGTGGCCTCTCATTGAAACCAAAAAGGGAGATTGGTTCCCTGCTGATGTTGAACCCAGCAGCATGCATGGTCTCCAGGCTTACAAGGCAAACTACACCCTCCATAACATTCCTTTATTAATTCTCCCTAGGAATGCCCCTGCTTCAATTTAATTGCTCTCCACTGGACCATTTTGTTCCTTTCAGGTGTTCACAGCAGTTGCTATAATCCTAGGAGATGGCTTATATAATTTCTGTAAGGTGCTGAGCCGGACACTTTCAGGACTATTTGTGCAGCTCCGAGGCAATGCATCTGCTTCAAGAAGAACATCCTTCACAGTTGAAGAAGACCCACCTGCTTCCCCATTTAGCCCAAAGCAATCTTATGATGATCAACGCCGTACAAGATTCTTCCTCAAAGACCAAATCCCTACTTGGTTTGCAGTTGGAGGTTATGTCATAATAGCTGCAACATCTACAGCGATACTCCCTCACATGTTCCACCAGCTGAGATGGTATTACATCCTGGTCCTCTATACCTGCGCACCTGTCTTAGCTTTCTGTAACGCTTATGGAGCTGGACTCACAGATTGGTCCTTGGCTTCAACTTATGGAAAGCTCGCCATATTCACAATTGGAGCTTGGGCTGGCTCTGAGCACGGTGGTATGCTGGCTGGTCTAGCAGCATGTGGTGTCATGATGAACATAGTCTCCACAGCTTCAGATCTGACACAAGACTTCAAGACAGGCTACCTCACTTTATCATCACCAAGGTCAATGTTCGTGAGCCAAGTGATTGGAACAGCAATGGGTTGCGTGGTATCTCCCTGCGTGTTTTGGCTATTCTACAAGGCCTTTGATGATCTAGGCCTCCCAAACAGTGAATACCCTGCACCATTTGCAACCGTATACCGAAGTATGGCTAAACTCGGAGTAGAAGGTGTCTCATCATTACCAAGAGAATGTCTCGTTCTATGCTACGCCTTCTTCGGTGTTGCCATTCTCATAAACATAGTAAAAGACAGCCTCTCGAGCAGATGGGGAAGATTTATTCCACTCCCAATGGCAATGGCTATCCCGTTCTTCTTAGGACCGTACTTTGCGATTGACATGTGTGTGGGAAGTTTAATACTTTTCATCTGGGAAAGAGTAGATTCAGCCAAGGCTGAAGCTTTCGGAACTGCGGTAGCTTCTGGTTTGATATGTGGAGATGGGATTTGGTCTTTGCCAAGCTCGGTGCTCGCAATAGCCGGAGTGAATCCTCCTGTTTGCATGAAGTTTCTCTCTGCTGCAACCAATTCAAGAGTCGACAATTTCCTGCACCATCCTTAGCCTACATAAGTTGTGATATATCTCAGGCATGTTGAAAAGGTGTAATGTTTCTTTTTTGTTTCCAACAATTGTGATTTGAAGGTAACAACAATCCGTATATATAGATCATAGATTTTTGGAGTAGCTTGTTCAAATCGATCATGGTTATAAAGCCAACATGAAAAGAACCAAATTTGCGTGGGTTAAGAACATAAAAATAGAGTTTTGCAGATACCTATTAAGCTAAGAAGAGAGAAGATACTAACCTGAGGTGAACGATGGGAGAAGAGAAATTGGGAATTTTTGAGAGCTAGGGATTCGAGTCTCTTCCTCTGCTTTGACCCTTCACTATCTTGTTTGCTTATTAATTGCTTTTCCTAAATAGAGAAAGAGAGAGGAAGATGAGGTGTCGTAGTCACAGATATAAAAAGAGAGAAACCAAGTCTTTCTCCTTCCTTCCCTCTTCTCTCCTTCAAATCCGTTCTTCCTTGAGATCTTTCTCGCTCTCTCTCTGTTACAAACTTTCCTTTGATTCTTCATTTTCCTCTCTCTCTCTCTCTGTCTCTCTTCGTCTCTCTGATTATCCTGTGGAGTTTCTTTCCATCAGAATGAACGGGAAGGCCTCTGTTTCCAAAGAGCTTAACGCCAAGCATTCAAAGGTCTCTTCTTTTCTCCATCTTCTCGGTTTCACCATTGATTTTGTGTATGGAAAGGTTGCGTCTTTACTTTAGAGATTTGTTTGTGGCTATAGATATTGGAAGCACTTTTGAAGCACGCCGACAATCGAGAATGTGCAGATTGTAGATCAAAGTAAGCATGATCATAACATTCTTCTTCTTCTTCATCACCATGCAACAAAATGATGTGAAATTTTTGTGTTGTTGGATCTATAGGGCACCAAGATGGGCAAGTGTGAACCTTGGGATATTCATTTGTATGCAATGTTCTGGAATCCATCGTAGCCTCGGCGTCCACATCTCGCAGGTCTCACTTCTCCTTTTTTGGAATCAAAATCTTGAAAGTGAATCATGTGAGATTGATACTGATGGATTTTGGAACAGGTTAGGTCTATAACTTTGGATACATGGCTTCCAGATCAGGTTGCTTTTATGCAATGTAAGCTCCTCTGAGTACTCAGATTTTGAGTAGTTTGAATTCACATGCCTTCACAATCATCTTATTCAACTTTACTTCTATCACTTTGCTTCCTAGCTATTGGTAATGCTAAGGCAAATCAGTATTGGGAATCAGAATTGCCTCCTCATTTCGAGAGAAGTTCAAGCGACGCATTTATCAGAGCCAAGTAGTGATTCTTTGGTTTGATTAAAGTGTTGCCTTTGCTGTTTCCTTACTCGTTACAACACAATTTATAACTTGAATTTTCTTTTGTATTTGCTAGATATAATGATAAGAAATGGGTTTTACCGGGAGGGATACAACCGGCTCCAATAGTTAGCAAGCTAAGCTGCAAAGCTAGTCACTTGGTAGAGAGCGGATATAAGCCCGAAACTCCAAAGAAAGCAAGAACTCTTTCTCTTGATGAAGAGATCCTTCTTAAGCATGTTCATGAAATGACACCTCCAGAAACAAGAGTTCGTGGGGTATGGTATCTCTCACAAAAGCTAAATCCGAAATTAGTTTTTAACTTCTTTCGATTGGTTTGTCCTGCTACTAGAATCAAGAAGGATCTTGAAATCATTTTTGAATGCAGGGATCAGTAGATATGAGGGAGAATCTGTATTCTCTACCTCTACCAGAAATTAAGAAACCAAATCAAAGGAATGAGGTTTTCTCCGGAGAATTGAATCAGAATAGAAGAACCACCATAGCACCGCCCTCAAGCTGGGCTACTTTTGACTGTAAGGCCAAGAGACTCATGCTTTTCTTTGGGAATCCGAGGTTTTTTATATCAATGTCTAATGTGAAACAGGAAGAGAAGAGAGATGAAGGAGGAGAAGATGGAGCTTTTGGATGCAAATCATCATATGGACTTTAATTATAGTAAACAGGTTGGCAAAGATAGGATGATGAACTTAAAAGTCAAAAATGGAAGTTGTTCTGTTTTCTGTTTTCTGTTTTTTGGTTCTTTATGTATTTTTAATTAAAAATCCAATTTTGGTTGCTTGTAACTAAATCAATTAAATACAATGCAAGAGAAACATCTTGAGTACTTGGACCAAGAAAAAAGCAAGACACAACTGCACCACTCTGTATAGTTTTTGAATTGCTAGGGAAGCAACATCGACTGATTGGTCCATACTCCGTAATGATTTCATTTTAGTTCGCTTTTTAAAAGATTCCCACCAGAAATATATTTAATCTGATCTCAATTTCAGTCACTCCACTGAACCGGGATTCTGCCGACAAAGAGAAAAAAATAGAGTTGTTGTATTTTAATTGGTTTAAGTTCGGTTGGATTTGGTTCGTTTGTAGATTAGAAATCGAATCATACAGTATGCTAGTTAGATTAGAAATCGAATCATGGATACCGCCGGTTCGTTTGAATAAGTTTAATCACCCGTGTGGGAAATGCCCCATAGAGAGATGGGCCTTAGGCCCAAGAGAGAATTGTGAAACTGGGATGAGGAAAAAAGAAGAGAGAATGGAATATAGAAGATTAAAGAGGGACGGAGGAGATGGCGGCGAACGCGTGTCTGCGGCTGCCGGCGGTGACGGTTAACCGACAACGAGAAGACGTTTCAAATTCGAAACCAAGACTATATCTTAACAAACCTTCATTGATAGTCACAACTCAGGTTTGAAACCGAAAACTCCCCAATTTCCATCTCCAGTGTTTGATATGAACACGACGCTGATAAATTCGATGATTAACAGTCTGGTGGTAGGACGGTGGTGAAAAGGAAGGTGAAAGGTCGATGCGTAATCTGCCATGGAACTGGAAGAGTCGATTGTTTCCATTGTCGCGGGAAAGGTAACTAAAGAAAATTCTGACTTGTGTATTTATTCCTCGAGAATTTTTTTGTTAGGCTGATTCTTGTGATGTATGGTTGAAGGGAGGACTAATTGCGTGAATATGGAAATGCTTCCGAAAGGAGAGTGGCCTAAATGGTATTATTTGAAACAATACATTGTCTTGAGGTTTTGGTGTGGTTTTATGCTCAACAAGTTAAGAGGATTGTTTGGTCACAGGTGCAGGAGCTGTGGAGGGAGTGGATTAGGTGAATGCTCTCGGTGTCTTGGCACCGGAGAGTACAGATATATCATGGGTTTCCGCTTCTTAAACCAACATGAGGATGTCGATCCGCATTAATGATTTGCTGAAATCCTTTTAGATGATGTCCTAAGTAGTTATTGTAAATGTTGAAGTCCTCTGTAATATATATATATATATATATATATGGTTTCTTCTTCAATCGTCATGGTCATCATTTTGCACATGAAGAGAAATTGCCACTTCTTGTGTCTATGACTTCTTGTACATTTACAAGTCCTTAGGCAACATCTGTCAAATATATCATATATGAAACACTTTTGAAGGTTATATTACCAAATGGTTGTATCTTGGCTTCGTTTCCATTGGAGACTGCAATTTTTGTGTGTTTATTTTATCCTCTTTACCAATGGTCTTAAGGGTATACCCTTTGATCAATGTCCATGTCCTAGTTCTTCTGTGTGTTGAACAGGTTTCAGATGCATCACAAAAAAGGAAAATGATTATTGGCAAACATAGCTCACACCGGCGAAAAGGAGCCATTGCCAAATACTCTACTTCCTTTGCTGCTTTCTGTTTCAATGATTATGTGGCTTAAGACTACTTGAGTACTTTGGTGTTATATCTGACTAATTTATCAAGAATCATTGTGTTGTGGTGTGTTTATCTTAAGCCTGGAATGGGAAACAAATCCGAACCATACGGAGCTCAGTGAATTTGATTAAAGGTTTTGCACAAAAATGTTTTAGTCAATCCGGAATGAACCGAATTTAAAATCACAATTTTATCGGTTTGTTCCGGATCGAATTTCGTCAGGCGCGCATCTTTAATCGAATAAAATCTCCTTGTGCTTCTATATCCTTATCGTTATGGCTTCCGTTGCTTTTCCGGCGTTAAGCTGCCGGAGTTCAGGAGAACCGGTGAAAGAGCTTCGCGTTTGCACGAATCGCACATGCCGGAAACAAGGCTCCTTCCAGATTCTCGAAACGTTAACATCTCTCGCACCTTCCGAACTCCGAGTCACTCCCTCCGGTTGTCTCGGCCGTTGCGGCTCCGGTCCAAACCTCGTTGCTCTCCCTCAAGGACTTCTTCTTCGTCACTGCGCCACACCTTCTGGAGCTGCTGAAATCTTGTTTAGTCTCTGCGGCGATGGACGAGAAACTTCTTCTTCCTCCGCCGTTAAAGAAGCTCTCACTGCTTTAGCACTCACCAACAATGCTCTCTCTCAAATTGATGCGGGTAACTTCTCGGAGGCAGAAGAACTTCTCACACAGGTACTAGAGTGTATACTTGTCTCACTTTCTTCTCCAATTTTGTGGAGATTGATCAAGGATGCATATGTTTTGCAGGCTTTGGAGTTGAAACCCTATGGTGGCTTGCATAGAATATTTAAACATAGGTACCGAAATCATCACTTGGATTGTGTCTTCATAGATTGGATTATGTAACTAGATTGTTTGAATTTGGTGATTATAGATCAGTAGCAAGATTGGGAATGCTTGATTACTCTGGGGCTCTTGAAGATATAAGTCGAGCACTGGCATTAGCTCCCAGCTATTCTGAGGTATACCTAGAGATGAGGCTTTTTGGAGTTTTCTATGTTCATATTTGAAAGCTTATGTTGGTCCGACATTTTATGGATTTATCTACCAGGCCTACATTTGCCAAGGTGATGTCTACGTTGCCAAAGGTCAATATGATCTCGCCGAGAAATCATACTTGAAATGCCTAGAGATAGATCCTTCGCTTCGCAAATCAAAATCATACAAGGTTTGTTTTGTTTTATGATGTGTCCGCTTTATTTGGCACTTAAGTATTCGTGGTAAGCTTCCCAAGGGAAGATAAGCTTCAATGTGTCTGGAAAGGGTGAATTTTTTTTTCTTGTAATCTGGTTCGAAACCTCTGTTCGAGACAAATTACAAAAACTGTTGGTGTTGCAGGCCCGGATTGCAAATCTTCAAAAGAAAGTTGTTGAAGTAGATGTGAAATAGAATTGTGACATTTGGAGGTTTATTGTATGCATACTGATAGCTCTCTACGTGTCTGTCATATGGAAGGTAATGTACATTTGTTTCTACTACTCTGTTGCATAGAAATGTATTTTTCTTTGGGTAGAAGGCTGAGTTTCAAAAGTGGGCAATAGGGATTGTTAGTATACCAAGAGGTAAAGAGATTGTCATGTATATTGTATAGAGTATTATTCAGATGATATTATCTAAGTTAATGACATTATTTTAGTACTAGGGATGATCCAAACAACAAGCTACCTATCTTTGATAACTACTCATTAATGGTACTCAAGGAGCTACATGTATGTTAAGCTTCTGGCCATTCTCACAGTGATCACCCACTCCACAGATGAACCAGAGCTGTCCAACCTCCGTTATGATTATTGAGTCATTGCCTTTAGTGAAGATAGATATGTAATTATTTCTTCCACAGTCTGCGTATGCTGTATAGTTTACTTGGATAACGTTATGCTGGCCTTCTTCGTAGTTGAACACTGTTGAAGAAGAGAGACAGACTTAGCAAGGTGGGTTGGAAACATTCGATCATGTTTTCTTATCATTGATCTGGAACAGATAATTGTTGAAGAGGAGAGACAAAATAAAAAAAGGAATCATAAGATATATAGGAGCTGGGATCACAACTCTGATTCTGCTGTTTTTACACAGCCTAGTACAGGAGTTAGAAGCATTACCTAAGACATCACCAACATGAAACTCCCTTCCCTGTGTCCAGTTAGTATAGTTTGTAAAGAGTTCCCAGCCAGCGCTGTCACCAACTATATGCTCTGTTCCTTCAGGTTTTAGCATGAGTGAAGATAAAGAGAAAATGGCATAGAGTATAATTAAGCTGGAAAATCGGCTTCCCTGTTGTAGCGCTGTCATCTCTTAATCTATTGTTTACTCAACCTTTTTTGGGATGGTAGTATGTTTATAGAAGCAGAATGCGTTTGTGGGTTGGAAGGTCATGACATTGTTGTGTTTACTAGATAAGTGAGTCATGGAAACCATACATATATGGATAGAGGAGTCACAGGGTTGGTCTACAAGCTGAAGCAAACTGTGCATCAGGGTGATGCACGTACAAGCATTAAGCATAGTAATAAGATGATAGAACATACAGACTCATGTATGCATTGCCCAAAGTTTACTAATACACCAAAGGTCAGACTAATTAGGCAAGTTGACAGTGCAGCATGATGGAGCAGCAGCAACTGATGGGTTAAGGCTGCCCTTTGTGAACAGGTTAATGTTGTTGAGCTTCTTCAACCACTTGAATCCAGTTTTCTCTTCGGTTTTGTTTGTCGTTTTGCTCTCCTTCTTCTTCTTGGTCTTATACTTATCCAGGCCAAAGCAGCCAGCTGAGACCTTATCATAGACAGGCTCTAAGTTGTTCGAAGCCTGAAGCGTGTAGATACGGTCCTGGAGAAGGCAGACCTTGTGAAAGTGATCATCTCTCATCTTAAGAACACACCTAGCGAGCCCAACAGCTTCATTCTTCATGAACAACGCCTCGGTGGCTAGCTCTCTGTTCTCCTCCAAGAGAGAAGTGACTTTGTATCCAAGAGTAGTGTTTTCCTCCATAGCCACTTCCTTCTCCATCTCCAGCAACATGACAAACTTCTTCAACAACTCTACAGTTTTGGAAGCTTCATGAAACTGCTGTTCCCTGTAAAGCAACTCGTCTTGCAGTATCTCTTTGTCCAAGTTTGCTGTCACAAGCTGTGATACAAGCCCATCGACTTTGTCTGAAACCGCAACAGAATCTTGTATCTGTTGAAAGGATAAAGTGCTCTCAACTTCGGAACTGATCTCACTACCCGAATCAATGTCTGAACCGAAGTCTTCATCTTGAAGGAGCTGATTAGCTTGAGAGATTGTGGGTTTAAGCTGCTGATTCGGTCGACCCAAGAGAGTAATGTAGCCGTTGTAAAGGTCCATACAAAGAGAGAGAAGGAGAGGTCGTCTCTGGTAAAACCATTCAGCACGTTGAGCAAATGTATCATCATCTCCTTGGCTTTCTTCAAAAGCAGACTCACGCAAGATTTGCATCCGATCTTCAATGTCTGTTTCCAACATTTTCAGAACAAGAAGCGATTAGAGAGAGAAAAGACAAAAAGAAAACAGAAAGAAGAGAGAGAAAAAAGGGTCCACTGTATGTATCTGTAGCATGCTTTGTTTTGAAAATTTGAAAATATGAAAAGCTCCAAAAAGAGAATAATAAGAGAGAGAAAGAGACAAATTTGAAAAAAAATGTCAGTACCAGAGAGAGATGGCAACTGTGGAGGAGGATGAGTAGCAGCTTCCATGGAACCTTTGCTCTTCATCTTCTTCAACCTGTGAAGGGAATACTAGCTATGGTTAGCTAATTTATAAAGGATGAAAATGAGAGTATATGCATAGATCCAGAGGTAGATAAATGATAAAATTTAATAGACATTGATGATGGCTTTTCCAATACAACATAATAAATGTTCCGATCAATGAAAGGTTATTTAGTGGGAAGAAGAAGATACACAAACCCAGAAATAGTGAAAGATAGTGAGAAGAGAGCTACTGACACGTCTGATCAGTTGTATCAGTACAGAGCATATAACAGGCAAAATCCGCCAAAGCAACAAGTTTTTGATTTTTTTTTACCACTCATATTCCAACACGTGGATCTTGTACTTGGGCTTTACAGTATTGGGCCTATTAAATCAATTGTCTTCCTTCGCCTAATCTTCTTGAAATTCAGTGGTTTACGGTTTACCGACATAATTTTACAAGAAAAAGTTAACAGAAAGGGGAGGGTATGTAGTAGGTGACAAATGGCAATTTATGTATTCAGAGAACATCAGTTAATGACTTAATGTCAATCACGGATGCTAATTTAATTACTACGATCAGTATGTGTCCTTGTTTAAAATCAAAAAGTAACACACACTACAGTACATTCAATGTTTTTAGGAAACGCGGCTTTGTTTACTTATTTGTTGTACGGAGGAAATTCTCAAACTCGGGGTTTGGTGAGAGACTTCAATTTCTAAACTACGTAATGTATATCTTCAGACTTTCAATCTATTTTGTCTAAAACATACGAGACTTTAACAATCAGTAACTGAAACCTGTTTCAATAAAGCAAAAATCGTTTTTCACTGCTGCTTAGAATTCAGAACTCTGCAATTTTCTACCTATTGGAAACTTGGAACAGCATGTGACTGATTTTATTTATTTATTATTATTACTAAAAACGACAAATATTCTATGTAGACAAAGTTTTCAGGGTTGTTTAACGCTGTTGTATAATCATATTGTTTGTACTACATCACATGTATGTTCAATATACTCTTTTATATTATCTTTATGCGTGCAATATTGTTTGTTTACATACTCGTTTATATATTTTTGTGTGCAAATGTTGTTTTCTAAAGCTAAATTCAGTATTTAACTATACTAGTCACAATATTCTTTCAAGGTAATTTTGTCAGTTGTATAGCAGGATAATTATGTCATTTTTGAAATTCGATTCTGTGTTGCTTATAATGTAATCAATCGTATAAAAATATATCTCTTTTGTGCAGTTGTCTGGATACTCATGTAGCTTGGTCATCTAAACACATATAGCTTTAACCACTCTTCTAGAAATCGGTCTAGATAATCATGCAGAAGCTCAATTACATACCGCCAAAACGATTAAGGCAAATCTTCTAAAATCAAAATTTTAATTTTGAATGGTCTAAATTTTTTTTCATTATTTCTCTGATTATCTGGTACTGTTGCTTTTTTTTTTAAAAAAAAAAGCTCACTTCAAGCAACAGTGTCAAAAAAGTATTCGTCTTACAAAAATTATATTCCATGATAATTATTCTTTAACAAATTATCAAACTGAATCCATAATCTGAATATTGGAGGCAAACACTAGCTCAAAAAGCAGCTTTTTTTTAGGTGCTCTGTTCCAACCTTTTGCTTATTATACTTGCCAGTAAAAACGAAGCCATTTTGAAGTTTCGTTCCTGGATGACACATTTTGACGAATCCCTTGTTCCATATGTGTGTGTGTTTTTTTTTTTTTTTTTTTTTTTAAAGAAACAAAAATTCCCCGTATAAAATGGGACACTTGCTAATTCCAAAGTCCATAGTCTCTGTCATCGATCGTCTCCTTCCTTCTTTCGGTTTTATAAGTCTTCTTCTTCTCTTCTCTTACTTCATCTTGACCAATACGTTCTTAAAAAATGGCTTCCCCCAACGAGAACGAGAACGAGAACGACGACTTTCCCATTCTTCTTCCAGTTCCAGAAGCAGCGTCTCGTCCCAACACCAGACCTTCTTTCACTTCAAGGAATCGTAGTGTGTCTCTCGTGAATCCAACTATCTCCATCGATGGATTTGACTACTCTACTGTGAATTTAAGCTACACGGGTCCTCTTCGTACACAGAGAAGACCTGTTCAAATGAGTGGTCCTCTTATCTCTACTCACAAACCAGAGCCTCTGTTTCTTCCTTCTGATGCCTCCTATCAGCCTGAGAGCTATCCTTCTTTTGTTGCTCCCGACCGCAAAAACTCCGATGATGAATTCATCTCTAAGCACGCAAATCTCTTGAGATCTGGACAGTTGGGTATGTGTAATGATCCTTACTGTACCACTTGTCCTTCTTACTACAATCGCAAAGCAGCTCAGTTTCACACTTCCAAAATCTCTGCCTCCAGGGTATGTATCTTGCTTCTACCTACATAGCTTGAGAGTTGACTCTCAAGTAAAATATTAGTCGCTAAAGTCTTTGTCTTTTTCTTGGTTTAGCTCCGCACTGTTCTGTATGATGATGCTAGAGGTTGGGCTAAGCGATTTGCTTCCGCTGCTCGTAGATGTGTACCTGGAATCATGAATCCTCATTCCAAATTCGTTCAAAACTGGACTAGGATCTTAGCCATTTCAAGCTTCTTTGCTATCTTTGTAGATCCTCTCTTCTTGTTACTATTATATGTCCAACATGTATGTTTCTTTCCTTCTTTTGCTCCATCATTCTCTTATTTGATTCTTGCATTTTGAGACACCATTTATTCCTGCAGCACAACAAATGCGTAGAGATTGACTCGACCTGGACGAAAATATTGACGTCTGTTAGAAGTATAACGGATCTTATATTCTTCATTAACATCCTGCTTCAAGTATGTTTGCCTTTTGCTCCATCTCCTATGTATAGAAAATTGTATTGGCTTTAATGCTTCTTTATTGTCATATTTGTTGCAGTTTCGGTTGGCCTATGTAGCTCCCGAGTCTAGGATAGTCGGTGCTGGCCAGTTAGTTGATCATCCAAGAAAAATTGCCCTCCATTACTTCCGAGGAAAGTTTTTCCTTGATCTGTTCATATTGTTACCCATTCCACAGGTATTCTAGCCTTAGACCTTCAGTTATATTCCGTAATGTTCATTCGAGGATGTCTATTTTACTGCAGATTTCTCTTATATGATTACAGATAATGATATTATGGATAATACCTGCACACCTGGGAACAGCGAGGGAAGAATCTGAGAAACACATATTGCGCACGATACTTCTTTTTCAATACCTTCCAAAGTTATATAGACTTCTACCTCTTCTTGCTGGACAAACACCGACCGGCTTCATATTTGAGTCTGCTTGGGCTAATTTTTTTATTAATCTTCTCACCTTCATGCTTGCTGGTCATGTTGTTGGCGCTTGCTGGTATCATTCAGGACTTCAGGTATTTATATCAGTTTCTTAAAATCTATGCTTTGACTGATTTTATTAATTCTTCTCATTGTCTGCTCTCCCTTTTTTTTTTTTTTCTCTATTCAGAGAGTTAAGAAATGCCTGTTAATTTCTACGAAAACTTTGGCGGAAGAAAGTAGAAATGTTATCGATTGTTCTCGTGAAAGCCATATATCGGAGTCACTACGAGCTCAATGGAGAGATGACCAGAGTGTTAATTCTTGTTTTGAAGAGAACGGTTTTACTTTTGGAATCTATTTGAAGGCTGTTAATCTTACTAGACATTCCGATTTCTCAACAAGATACAGTTATTCTCTGTTTTGGGGATTCCAGGTAGTAGATTCATTCAGGTTTTCAAATTTTGATTGATTTTGAGAGTAGTAACTAATGTCACATTATTTTATATTCTGAAAGCAAATCAGCACTCTTGCTGGAAACCTAACCCCAAGTCACTCAATTGGGGAGGTTTTCTTTACAATGGGTATCATTGGACTAGGCCTTTTGCTTTTTGCGCGGCTCATCGGTAATATGCACAACTTTCTTCAATCTCTGGATCGAAGGTAAACACATTTTATAGGTTAAAATGTTTCAAAAGAAAAAAAGACATAAAAGAGGATAAAAATAAGATGATAATTTGTGTTTGTCATGTTTTAGGAGGATGGAAATGATGTTGAGACGGCGTGATGTGGAGCAATGGATGAGCCATAGACTATTGCCGCAAGATATAAGAAAGTGTGTGCTCTCGGCTTCTTAAACTTTGGTTCTCATTTTATTAGTCTTTTGTCATACTCATACATTTGAAATTCCTAAGACGACCAAGTAATGGGATTACAGAAAGTCTGTGCACTCTGTCTCTCATATATCTTAGACTATGTAATAGTCTTTTGTAATACATTTGAATATTCTTTTGTCAATATTTTTAGGAGGGTACGAGAGGCTGAGCGGTTCAATTGGGCTGCAACTAGAGGAGTTAATGAGGAACTACTCTTTGAGAATATGCCTGAGGATCTTCAGAGAGACATAAAACGTCATCTCTTCAAATTTCTCAAGAAGGTAATAAGCATCAGCAAAGTTGGGACTATGCCTTGTATTTACATTTATAAGTAGTGGGCGCCATAGATTGACCATTGTTGAAGCTGAACAGTAGATTTTGAACATGTTAATGGGTTTGCAGGTGAGGATATTTTCGTTGATGGATGAATCAATCTTGGATGCAATCCGTGAGAGGCTGAAACAAAGGACATATATAAGAGGTAGCACAGTTTTGCACCGTGGGGGCCTAGTTGAGAAAATGGTATTCATAGTGAGAGGTGAAATGGAGAGCATTGGGGAAGATGGTTCTGTTCTGCCATTATCCGAAGGCGATGTTTGTGGTGAAGAGCTCCTCACTTGGTGCCTCGAACGCTCTACTGTAAACCCTGGTACATCTCATTCTATATGATTTGAGTCTATGTGTTGCGTATATTTCTGAACGTCTTCAAAAACATAAAACCGTAGAAGGCTCTTTGTTAATGAAAAAAACTCTTGGTACTAAGTATGCTTCGCAAACTTGCAGATGGGACGAGGATAAAGATGCCCCCAAAGGGATTGGTTAGCAACAGAAATGTGAGGTGTGTGACAAACGTGGAGGCGTTTTCGCTAAGTGTATCAGATCTTGAAGATGTAACGAGCTTGTTTTCGAGATTTTTAAGGAGCAATCGAGTGCAAGGAGCCATAAGGGATTCTCCTTATTGGAGGCTACGCGCAGCTTTGCAGATTCAAGTGGCTTGGAGATATAGAAAGAAACGTCTTCAGAGATTACACACTGCTCAAAGGGCCGTATCTATTTAAGCAAAAATAAAACTTTGTATTATACATAGGAATGTGGGACAAGATTTTGTGGGAATGAGAACAACATGGAAATAGGAATAATATGTATTCTAATTATGCCTCATAAAATGTAGGACAAGAACGGAACACGATGGAATGAGACTGAGACGGGATGGTATCAAGACTTTCCACATCTAGAATTATGTCATAAGAATTTACATATTATAAAGAAAAAAATGCAATCACACAATCTGATCCAGAAAACGAGATTGTCCGAGATACTTCACTCCAAACATAAGTCAATTTGCTTGAACATATCGATCAAATTGTTCTCAAAGGTTGAACTGGACCCAATGAGCTTTTAAGATATCTTGTAAAACAATTCATCTAAACCACTTAAAGGACCACCCTGGCACATTATCAAGGACATTATCAAAAGTTCACACCATCAATAAACAGAACCAAAATCTTAGCCAACCGGAGTTAATCAGTTGAAGGATATACAGATCTTTTAAAGAGCCATTTATGGATACTGATGGAGTTATGCATTCTAATCAAATTTGGCAAGGCTTCTAAGAAATATCTTGATGATCTAGAGGGTTTAAACACATGAAACCTTCTAGAAGGTTGCAAAGAGAGCTTTTAGATAAAACAGAGATAGAATTAGAACCTCACCTACCTTTAATGGTGTATTCACACTTCCTTCTTCATCAAGATTCAACAGCTTATTTTCTCGTTAACTTTTAGGTTGCACTAAAACCTCTATAAATTAATATCATCGAAACTATGAAACTTTTATTAATCTATCGAGAAATTAATTAATAGAAGTATTATTTGGTTCATAAACTAATTTAAGAATCATAGTATATAATATTAGTTTATTAAAGTATTAATTTATCAAATATTAATGAAAAAAAATTATACCGATATATTTATTATATAGCCCTTTACAAGAGCTTTTTTGCATTTGGTCTTAGTATATATTATTCAGCAGCAATGGGAAAACGATTTTGCTTTAATTGAAATAGCAAGTGCGAAAGTCTCTCATATAGTCATATATATATTAATTATCATGTGCTTTAGAAAAAAAAAGAGATTGGAAGTATGAGAGACACATTATTAGAGCATCTCCAGTGATGGTGCTAAGAGCATGATTAATGGTGATCCCCTAATGGGGATCTTTTGATTAAACAAATAATAGTTATATTAATTAATTATTGTAATGATCCCTTAAGAGTTTTTTTTGTGATAAGCCCTTGTAATGGTGATCCCCTAATGGGGATCTTTAGACATAATATAATAGTTTTTTTTAATCTATTAACTATTATTTATTAAGGTAAAATAACAAAACATCATTCAAATTAATAAGATTGAAACTTAAAAAAACAAAAATTTTTAATTTTACATAATTCAAGAAATTTAAAATATTTCAGTTTCGACATAACACAAATACATTACTTAAAAATATAAACTCAGTCAACAAAAGCATCACTCATCAAAGAAGCAGAACCCATTGAACTATGAAACCTGGGAGATTTCAATTACTGTCACTGAAAAAAGTCAGGGGTAACCTTAGAAACAGGCAGTCCAAATGTTATTCCAGAGAGAGTTGTTTTGACTATCTCAATTGAACCAAGAAGAGGAGCTCCTAAATCAACAACCACACAGACACAGGTATCAGATTTTATATCATTTAGAAATTAGCACATTCAGTCTCAAGGGAATGTATCTAGGTAACCAAAAAAAACTAGCTAGTACCAATAGCAAAATAGGCATGTATATGCTGATCCAGCCATTCCATGTAATGCTTTGGTGCAATTTCTAGCCTCAGCCACTCCAGAAAGTAACGGAAGACATTATTACCTAAAGAATGAGCAAAAACTATAGAAGGGCCACCCCGTAGTATTAAAGAACTTTCAAATGTCAGCCTGCAAAAGAGAGGAAGATCAACACTTATTGCTTATGTTACAGCAAAGAGGAAAAGTACATTAGCAGGATGAGGACTAACTTGAGGTTGTGAAAGTAAAGGTCTCGCTCTTCCAATTGTGTCGGTGATAATCTCCAATCATATGGAGCGGAAAAAATTGCATTAGCCTCTATGCCAAACTCAACGCACCATCATATCCACTCTTTCCAGAGAGCAGTGAAAGGACCTGAAGATCAAACCATCACAAAAACAAGGAAAAACACACTATTGGTGTTTAACTTCTTAAGAGCTCCATAACAATGACATAGCAATTCCAAAATAAGATTCCTTACGAGATTTTTTAGCTACATTTGAGCAGTATATTTACTAAAAGGCAGAGACAGAGACAGGGGGTGCTAAACTTTTTTGCTAACATAAAAATAAAGAAAAAATAAAAAGAAAACTCCAAAGTAAGAGGAACAGAAGAGCAACGCTTCTTAATTAGGCATCGGAAGAACTTCCTAAGCTACGACACGTGGCCACATATCATTGGGCCCTTTTTATTTTTTTTTTCCTTCTTAATAGAAAACCCAAAAAATAACAAATTTTTAAAAATAGATAATAAAACGAAAAAAACATTAGAAAAATGAAATAAAAACTTAA
>OVAF01001519.1:0-21296 GCA_900406245.1 Odontarrhena argentea | reverse complement strand
TACATGTACTAATTAGCACCTCTGAGAAGAGTTCGGGTACTAATTGGCCTTTCTCCCGTAGAAGATCAGCTTTATCAATTGAACCGGTTGTCTACCAACCCTCGGTCTAATCTCTAGAACCATCGAGGCTCAAGGTAAAACGACACCGTTTTATCTTCCCAGTTCAAGATAGATAAACTTCCCCGATCGCTTCTCCGTTCATCTCCGTCATTTCGTTTTGTACGCAAAAGGCGAAATTCGAATCCTTAGGGTTTCGAAATCTCTTTCACTTCCACAAGGTACGTTTCTGGTTTCTTCCCCATGAGCTTCTCATCGTTGTTAATATTATAATCACTGAACCAGTCCCTAGTTTTTGATATCTTGTGATTACTCTTGCTTAAACGCGATATAAATGTCTTGCAATTTTTATTTTAAATGGTTTCTTTTGATATTGCTCTGAATTCTGATATGCCCACAAGAAAAAGTTTCAGAATTTCTTGTTGGTAATGTTGGATTGTTGGTGATTGATTCTTGTAGTTAAGAGAAGGCATTTGGGTTCAAAGATGAGCTTTACTCAAGCTAATTGTTTTCGGCCATCCAATTCTCTGGCAAGGATATCGATATCACGATCGAAGGGTGTCTCTAATGTACCTATTAGGTCTTCATTGCATTATATTAATCGCCCACGTACGCCATTCACTCTTCAAGCAACTGCTTCTTCGGTGTCTACTCAGTTTTTGCCTCTGTTGAATCACCGGCGGAGGACACCTGCTAAGCAAGGTTCAACCGTGTGCTTATTTGGTGGGAAGGATAATAAGTCCGGTGGTAGCGATGAGGTTAGATACTTGTCGTCGTTATAAGTTTGTTTGTGTATATACTATTCTACTTAGGAGCTTAAGATTTGCTCCCTCTGTGTAGAGGAAGAACTTTGCTATTCTGTTTTTTAATAGATTAAGTCAAAATGTTTTTGAGTTTGTTCCCTTGTTGTGATGATTTTTGTGGTCAGATATCACCATGGAAAGCGATAGAGAAAGCTATGGGGAAGAAATCGGTTGAAGATTTGTTGAGAGAGCAGATAGAAAAGAAGGATTTTTATGATACTGAAACTGGTGGTGGCAACAATCCTCCTCGTGGAGGAGGAGGCGGTGGAGGCAGTGGTGGAAATGGTGAAGGTTCAGGAGGAGAAGACGGTGGTCTTATGGGAATTGCGGATGAAACACTGCAAGTGGTTTTAGCAACCTTAGGCTTCATCTTTTTGGTAGATAACTAAACTTTCAGAAAATTATCAATCTTTGATTATTGTTGTATCTTTTCTTTGATTGAAATTTCTTCTTTGGCAGTACACCTACATTATTACTGGGGAGGAATTGGTCAAGCTTGCAAGGGATTACTTTAGGTTTCTTATGGGAAAATCTAAGACTGTTCGACTGACCAGAGCCATGGATGCTTGGAATGGATTCTGGGAGAAGATGTCGAGGCAAAGAGTGTACGATGAGTATTGGCTAGAAAAGGCGATCATCAACACATCAACCTGGTATGACAGCCCCGACAAGTACAGACGTGTCCTCAAGTCTTATATGGAGTCAAATTCTGATGAATATGATGAATAGTTCGGTTTAAAGCTGTGGCAGTTACGCCTTTGTTACTCAACAATGTGGGATATCGTACTAGGTTAGGAACTGGAAGAGATTCATAATCACAATTGAGGTTTTTGAGTTCTTCTTAGTTTCTGCTTCTGAAATCAAGAATCAGGTTCTTCAGTTTAGTCTATGTTGGTGCTTGGTTTATACATGATCATTAGTCCCATTTCTTAAGAGGTAGAGTAAATGCAAGCCAAAATCTATTATAACACAAAACAAAATCTCTGAGATCTTTCAAAATTCAATTTCTACGCAACAATTGCAAAACAATGAGAACACAAAGGGATTAATCAAACTTTCTTGGTTTTAGTGGTTGAGCTTCCTTCTTTCATCTCAGCCTCTGTGGATTTCTTCCTGTCTTTCCTTTCTCTCTTCTTCAAAGCAGTCATGTGAGCTTTAAGAATTGTGGCATACGATGCTTGAAATCTCAGATGATCTTTAGCTCCGACCTTAAACAAGAAAGCATTGCAAGAAGAGAGCTTCAGTTTAAACTTGAAGATCACAGACCAGTTATTCACATTCTTATACCCAGTATGAATTCACAAGAACTTAAGGAATGGTTTGAACAGAGATTGGTTTATCTATACAGAGCTGGCTCACCAAATGCTAGACATCAACTAAAGTGGCTCAAGGAAAAATGTGTAGGGAGATACGAGAGAATGCTATCCTTATTCTTTAGAAAGAGTAAAAATGAGACAAACTTTTGATTAATGGCTGTGATGGTCTACTCAAGCATAGTTAAACGTTTGGAAACAAATACAGTTCTAGAATGTAATCTTGTTATAATGCAAGGGACATACCGAAGTAGAAATCGTTTTCTTTCCATCAGTAGCTCGAATAAGGCATCTGTACTCCATGGATTCTCCAGCTGTGTTCAGTTTCCTCTTCTCCAGCTTAGACTTCAGAGATGCTAACAGAAGTAATATAAATCCAATAAGACATCTTTGCAAAGCTACGTAACGAAATTGGAGGAGGTCCAGATGAAATAGGCAAACTTACATCGTTTCATAGTTACCCACACAGACCCCTTCTCTTTGCTTTTCTCAAACATGCTCGTAAGTTCATTGAGGAATGGATCCAACTGTAACAGAACCTACAAACCCAAAGAAGATCGCATCAAAAAGGGCATATGATCAGCCAATATCACAGCAAATGCAAATGGGAAAAATTAGTATTCCCCCTCCATCAACTATCGATTCATGTAACAAAGAAAAATCGAATCCTAGAAAAAAAAAAACAAAATTTCGAACAAGTCTTCATCTTTAGTATAATGTCATACAGCTACAAACACCAAAACAAAGAATGGATCGAGAATTACCATTGTTAAACCTCAGATTCTGGATCTTAAATCACTGTAAAAGACTTTTTATCTCTCAGATCACTGAAAAAGAAAACCATAAACACAATGTGAAGAAATAAGCTAGATCTGATTAAACCGACTTTGTCAATATCGATGATATACAACCACAATTGAGTCAATTTCTCAAAACCCATTAAGATTATAATCGATTCAAAGCTAATAAAACGATCAAACTACGATTTTTAGAAACCTAAGCTTCTGAACAAATCTACACAAAACTTTGCAGGAGACAGCAAAATCCAAATTACAATTTAATATTGAGACGCGAAATCAGATTGATCCATCACAACAACAAAAAACGATCGATAAGCTCAAAACTTACGATATAGAAGGATCAAAACTGAGACTGATTAGAGACTAGAAGAAACTGATGATCTGCTTCCCAAACCCACCGGCCGGAGAAAACTTCTTCAGTAAAAGGAACCCGCCACAAAAGACGAATATACCCTTTTTAAGATTGGGCTTATATTTAAACTAATGGGCCGTTTTAAGCCCAGAAAAAATGTAAAACCCTAGGAAGGTTTTGGTAGATGCGTTAACTCGTATAGCTTCTTCGATTTTTCTTCATCGATAATCCGATAATCCAAGATTGGCGTCGATTTGATCTTTGTGAAGTAGAGGAACCCTAATTTTCGGGGTGTCTTGTGCAGTCGCAAAGTTTGCAAATACTCAGAATCGGCTCTGAACAATGGGGAAAAAAGGAGGAAGTGTGAAGAGAAGTAGCAAAACCATGAAAACCCGTAAAGGAATCGACGAAGAACAACACGATGACGAGATTGACGCATGTAAATTTTCTGCCCATGTGAAAAAATTTGTCCTTTTTCAGTTTATTGAAGCTTAATGGATAATTTGCTCTGTTTCTAGAGGTTGATGAATAGTGAAATTATGTGAATTGAGAGATGTGCGTGATTGACTTTAGTAAGTTTATGTTTTCATTTGTGGAGAGATTATAATGTTTTGATGTTTTGGTTTGTATCTGCAGTTCATAAACAGAGGGATATAATTCCTTTGGATGTTAATGAAGATACTGAAGAATCAGATGATGATGATGTGCAACCAGTTTTTGATTTGAAGGTTTGTTTTTGGTTTATGTTTGCATTAATTTGATTCTTTGCAATGCTTCTCTTTCAATATATGTTGCTTTTGGCTTATAGGGTGTGGATGATGAAGATGATGATGATGAGGAGGATGAAGATTCAGAAGACGAAGAGGAATCCGAAAATGGACTTACTGCCAAAAGTAAGGATGCCTTGTTATGTTAATCTTTGGAATTGTAGTTGTAGATATGTCACGGCTCCTTATCTGAGTGCCCTGTTCATTTTCTTATCGGGATCTTAATAATTATGCAGTGATAAGGCAGAAGAAATATATGCGGGCAAAGTTTGGTGATGTTGATGATGAAATGGCTGATGATGATAAGGAGAAAGATGAGGAAGACAAAAAGCTCACATGGGGTGGAAGAAGAAGCCAGTATTATGATGGTGATAATAAAGATATTGAGGTAAGGAGTGTTGTGGGTTTTTTGACATCTGCAACCCGCTACCTAGTATATATTCTGTTCTCTCGGTAACAAACTTCACTTACGTTATTAATTTGGTTTTAATGTGATTCTGAAGTTCCTATCAAGTGATGACGAAGACCTTAAAGAGGAAGAAGAGGAGGTGTTAAGGCTACGGGCAGTACAAGCAGCATCCATTACAGCAGCTGATGTTGGGTTAGATGATGATAGTGAAGAAGAGAGCGACAGAGAATTAACTATGGAGGTGAGCCTTTGCTGCCACCTAGTACCGCCATGTTAGAACCTATACTGTTACTTAAATAATTGACGCATTTCTGGCTATATTTGGCAGGAAATGTCTGTTAAAGGCAAGCAGGCTAAGAAAACCATCACAGAGGATGACAATGAAACGCATGTTGAAGAGATCAAGAAAGACATAAACTCTTTATCAAAAGAAGAGCAAATGGATGTAGTATATAGGTAAAGCTGATCTCTTCTGCCCTAAAACTTTCATTATTTTAATATATGTGTACTGTGTAGTATGCATTATCTACAAAAATATTCACGTAATTATGACTGTTGTGTAGTTCTGCACCGGAAATAATTGGTCTTTTATCTGAGTTGAACGATGCAGTTGAAGAGCTTGAGACTAAGATAAATCCTATTATGAGCAAGGTAAACCTCCACAAATTTTTGTTTAGATTTCTATACTGCCACTTTACTTCTCTCAAACCTCTTCATGTAATTCGATTTGATTCCGGGGATTAAGAGATGAGCCAGTTGTAGAATACAATACCTTGTTCAAAAAGTAGAAAGCCCCAATTTTTAGTAGAGAAGTCACTGCGACTCCACCACAAAATTTATGCAAGTATATCTCCTTGCAGTTAAAAGAAGAAGGAACTACCTTGAATGGTGGAACAAGGTACTTGGAGGTTAAGCAGCTTCTGCTACTGGCCTATTGCCAATCTATAACCTTCTATCTTCTACTGAAGTCTGAAGGGCAGCCCATCCGTGATCATCCAGTCCTTACTCGTCTTGTAGACATCAAAGCTTTATTGGATAAGGTTCTGTGCTACCCTTTTAAGTTTTATATCTCCAGTGATGCTATTTACATGTTGTATGACTATTGAAGCTATGTTTGTTAATTTATCATAGCGGCTAAATTAATGAATGCTTATGTATTCCATCAGATCAAAGAGCTTGATGGAAACCTTCCCCCTGGATTTGAGGAATCTCTAGCGAAATGTGTAGCTGATGGAACAGTGCAAAAGGTGGTCAAAGAAGATGCTCTCTCTTTACCTGTTTCTGCTTCAGTTGCTAAAATCACACAAGATACAGTTGAGGTAGAAGTTAAATCAATCTTACTTAATTTTTATGTAACTGTTTTGACACTTTCTTTGTATCCACTGGCTAATCTCCGTTTTTCAGTCGATGAAAATTGACAAATCAAGAGAAGACAGGAAGAGAAAAGGAGAGAAACGCAAGCACCAGGTGAAATCTAAACATTTTCCTGGCAGATGCTTACTGATATGTATCCTTTCTTTTCTCACCCCCGTTTAACTTGAATATTTCGGCTTTCGTTGTAGCAGAGTGAGCAGGTTGACATGCAAAGCGAACAAATGTTAAAACTTAGAGCTGCTCTGGAAGGAAAGCTAAGAAGCAATGGCGCTTTTGGGTCTACTGTTTCCAAGTCTGATAAAGCTCAAAAACGTCAGAAACTAGCTAATAGGTAATATTTTTCTTTCAGAATCCTTTCTTTGATGATTTTTGTTGTCCATCATAGATAATTGTGATGTTGTATTAATTGTCTATCCCGGATGTAACCAGGAAGCTAGAGACATTCGATGATTTTGTGGATGATGCAGACAATATCAAACATAATGTAACAGCTGATAAGCTCACCAGACTTGTTATCAAACGGAAGTCTAAGGTAACATTATAGCAGATGAAACCAAGATATGTCTTTGTCACTATTTACCGTTCTTTTGTTAAACCTTTTCACCTCGTGTTTTGGAAGACTGTTTCTGGAGATGATGATTTACCGCAAAGAGATGATATTGGTGAACGGCGTAGAAAATACGAGCTCAGAATTTTGGGGGAAGCTGGTGTGAAGCCAGAGGAAGATGGCAGGAATGAAGATGCGGCACCTGCATCAGATGACGACAATGATAACGACGATGTTAATGACATGGTTGATAATGATGGTGAGTCAGAAGGCTCAGAAGATGAATTTTACAAACAAGTGAAACAGAAACAAGAAGCTAAACGAGCTGCCAAAGCAGAGATCTACTCAAGGTAAAATATATACACTACTTTAACCTTTCTTTTTGCAAACCGAAATACATTGTTCATGTGATTGGAACCTTTTGTGTTCAGGAAACCATATTTGGAGCCATCATTCCCAGAAAGCGAAAGTGTGGATGGAAAACGACTGATTACCAATGCGGTTAGTATATGTTACGAAAAACACACAACAACTTCTTATGTTTCTCTAACCTGTACAACCATCTAAACATTCCTTTTCTCTGTTAATCTCCTCCAAAACGCAGATGAAGAGCAACAGAGGATTGACTCGACATCGCAACAAGGACCTAAAAAATCCGCGAAAGAAATACCGGGTAAACAATCTTGGATTGCCACTATCTGCATTTTTCATTTCTTTTTTATTTTCGCCTCGACTCAGATGTTTGTGGGAACTTTGCTTATGTTTGCAGGTCAAGCATGCGCAAAAGGTCATCAGACGCAAAGGACAGGTCAGAGATATGAGGAAACCTACGGCTTCATATGGAGGAGAAAGTTCCGGTATCAATCCCAACATCAGCCGGAGCATCCGATTCAACTAGTCTCCTCGTCCTATGTCACCAATCTCTTTATTTGCTTGCTTCTGGTTTTGTTGTTGTTTGTATTATCCATATTCGTTGGATTGTCCACTCTGCAGTTTCACTCCTCTTCAGGACTTGAGCAAATCATTGCTTTTCAAATTTTGATGTTATTTTGTTACCTTTCGAGCAATTTTAAGAGTAATGTTCACCAAATTTCAGCATGTGCATTTCTTCAAAATGATGATAATGGTACGATCAAGATCAATTTATTCAACTGATGATGGTGTGGGTTGGAGATATAACGTTTAACTAATACTTTAACAATTATCTGAATTTTTCATAAATGCTAAAAGAAGTTCAAAATATCATACTTTTAAAAAATTTATCAAAACACTTCTATCCAAATATTCCCAATATTATCCAAATTACTGCAATTACCAGTTCAATTTGTGTTTGTAGTATAATCTTGTATTTCCCAGTTTCTTAAAACACATTAAATTTATAGTTCTTAGTACTCCCTTCGTATTTTATAGATATATTTTCTAGGAAATTTTTTTTTCTCAAAAAAAATATATTTTTTTTTTATTTTTTATGCATTTTTAATCAATATATATGGTAAAAATTGTAGAATTCAAGAATAATTGAATGATTTTTTTAAAAAATTTTTTGAGTTAATATTGGTTTAAATTTATAGGAAATTGTATAATTTTGAAAATTTATGTATTTATTATAGAACATTAATTTTTCCTTAATATGTGTGAAATGTCGGATTTTTTTTTTTTTTTAGGAACGGAGGGAGTATAACTTTTTAACCACATTATCAGAAATGAGCAAAATTTTATTTTCATAAATAGGTCTAATCAATTCCTTTTCAATAAATACATTAATACGTTTTTAAAATTCTAAATGTAACTTTTTAATAATATGTTGCTTCCACCAATTTTATGTTATATTATTAGAACTTAAAATAAATAAATTATATACCAATATATTTCATAAACGCTTAAACCGCTCAAAATCGTATAGGTGTTTATTGGGTGTTGGATGGTCACAGACTCACATATTTAGCGTGTAACATTTCTCCAAAATTATCATTTTATGGGAACACAACATAATTTAAATTTTATTCGGGAAAAATAAGATAGGAACATGGAAAATATGTAAGTTGTATTAGAATAAGAAAAGTAAGTAAGAAAAAAAATCAGCAAGTAGAGACTAGAGAAGTACAAAAATATATATGTAAAATAGAAATGGTCCAATAATGTCTACTTTAACATTTTAGATTTTAATAGATTTCTTTCTTACACATTACGGTACTATATATATATATAGTAAAATACAAAAATACTAGACATAGATACTTAGTTATTTTAAAATAAGTATCATACAATTAATTAATTAATATTAGCATAAAATATCAAAGTAATAACTTACTTAGCACATTTTTTTCCATTATATGTTCTGTAATATCTTCCAGAAACTACATTTTCTGATTTATGTTAGAATATAATTAAATTTCTACGCATTTTTTTATATATTATTAAAACCTGAAGATCTTGTTAAATATGATTGCACACATTCACACACTTAGGAAATGCTTTTTAATAATAATAATAGTTTATTTTGTTAAGCTCTAAAGATTAGTAATATATAATTTGAAATGTTGCCCAAAAACAGGTTGTATAATTTTACAATTTATGGAAATGAATCTTTTTTAATATATCATTTTCTGTTAATGTAAAAGTGTATTTTAATATATTATCTATATCTCTCTTTATATATAAGAGATGGGTGATAATTTAGTGAATATAGCAAAAGAAAAACTAGTAAAGTTTTCAGACGTCAAACAAAATCAAACATGCTTAAAGCACAAATATGTTTTTGTTTCATCATCTTCTTATGTATTTTGTCAGGTAATCTTATCAAAGCTAATCATTTGTTCATCACACATAATATAATTTACCGGTTATAATATATACAATGATTATAATAATACATATGGGATTATAGATCATTTGAAAGTTTTAAAATGATTGTAAGATTGTCCAAGTTCTTTAACAATCTCCAATTTTTTTTTGTGTGTTTTAATTTTCTTGACAGAAGAAAGTTTCATTGGAATCAATGCACAGGTAAATTTATACTCATAAGTAAAAACAAATATGAAAGTGTAAACCAAAATCAATCTCATAAGTAAAATCTCTCTTTCTTGCAGGATCAGGGAGAATGGTGCGTGGCGAAGGCTACTACAGATAACCAAAAACTTATACAAAACATAGACTTCGCGTGTTCTAAAATCGATTGTCAAATTATAATGGAAGGTGGTTCATGTTTTTCTCCTGATACTCCCCTTAATCATGCTTCTGTTGCCATGAATCTGTATTACCAGGCTCAAGGAAGACACTTTATGGATTGCTATTTTGATGGCTCCGGTCTCATTACCATAGTTGATCCTAGTGAGTTTCAAATTTTTCTTTGTCTCTTTAAACAAGTAGTAATTTTGTCCAACCTCGAATTAATATTTATTTTTGTTCTTCTCTTATTTTAGGCTACGGAGATTGCAAATTTCAATATCGTAAGTGAAATATATAAAGCGTCGTCTATGTAACAATTAATAATAAAAAATAAAGAGAACTCTAGTTTTGAAATCTCGTATTTGATAGCTAGAGTACAAATGATTTGGCTGTTTGAATGTGATATTGATCAAAAGTATTGTATCATTTTATATATTATTGTCAAACCATTCCATTAATTTATCAAACCTTCACATGTTCAAGATCATTTCAATTTATTTTATCTGATGTAAGAAATCAAAATGTTGTGAGGTTTCCATTTGGAGGTTAAAAAGTTGACTGGTTTTAGCATTGTTCTGCTTTGAGACTGCTACTAGGTTGTTTTGATGACATAAAAAAAACTTCGAGAATAGTTAAGAATGGACATTATTTATAATAAAGGAGAAATAGAGCTTAGTTTTTCTTTTTCTCGTACAATTCATAGGCTTCTATTTAATCCGAGATTAAATGAAAATATCAGTAAATTATATTTTACAGTTTAATTACAAATTTAAACATGTTTGGCTAAAAACAACTAATCTTTAGGTAATTTACTAGCCAGTAACATAAATATGGAGGTGGATTAGCTTCTTGTATCAATCTTTTCACTAGCAGGAGCATTCATATCATGAACTATATATATATAGTGACATTAACAAAATACTTGCTTCTTTTTTTTGCTATTGTATTGTCATAATTTTGCATCTTCTACTTTGCATTTGGACTTTTAAAAATATGTTTCTAACCACGCGTCTTTGATGAGGTTTGTAACTTGTATATGTAGGGTGTAAATTTGCATCTTAATATAAGATTGTAACCTGATGGATATGATGTTTTGGTCATCTTACTCACCATGGAGTAGTTAGTTCACCCAAATTACATGGCTAAAAAGAAATTCATGCAATTTCATCCTAACAAAGCAAATAATGTGTTCTTCTAATTGTACCCATTTGTACCAAATAGAGGCTATATTTTTCAACAAATTAGAAACTATATATATTTGGACAGCATACAAATTAAAGTTATAAGTGGCTCAAATCCGGATTACGCGAATTGTTAGTCTATTTTCTCCATACAGTCCGAATCTAAATGAGATCAATCATTTATCTTTTATTTCTTCACATAATTTTTATAATAGAGTTTAAAACAATAATTTATAGTAATAAATAGAGATGTAGATGTAAAATAGTTAGTTAGTTAGGTCAGAAAGATAGTTAGTTTGGTAAGAAATAGTTAGGTAAGAAAAATACCATTAATATAGTAGAATTAAAAATGTAGATTAATTAGAAATGAAAAACAAAAAATTCTAAAAGTTGGTAGTTACTTGCTTTAGGCATGAATATATTCTGATCAGTATCGTTTATAATAATAATAATAATAATAATATGGAGAACAAAATAATTGAAAGTGTAATCAATAGTAGTAAAGAATTTTAAATTTGGGAAAAAGACTACCAGCTTAATTTCTCATAACTATTAGCTTAGAGTATTATAGTTGTAAATATATTAACTTTCGAAGATTATAAAATTTTACCACTAAATGGAAAATTGGGGAAAATGTTGACAGAGTAAGCTCTTACATAAGAAAAATATTTTAATATCTTTGATTGGATCACCAATCTTGCAGTAACTTTTCTTTTAACAAAATCTTGTAGTAGTATAGATTTTTAAATACATATGTATATATATTTTTGGGGTCTGAAAATACATATATTTAATCTCCTCTCTTTCACTCTCTCTTGTGTATATATATATGGGTTAAACCTACTTTATAGCATACCTTCAAAAACAAAACAAGGTGTTCAATTCTCAGAGTCGAGCAAAATCAAACATGGCCAAAACACAAAACTGTATTTGTTTCTTCATCTTCTTATACCTCTTATCAGGTAATCTATATAGATCAATTGTAACAAAACATATTTGCTTATGAGATTTTTCAAGTTAAATAATCTCAGTTTCATTTTCATGTTTTTTCTTACAGAAGGAAATTTCATGATCATAACCAACGCCCAAGTAAGATCACATTATATATATTTAGTAGTAAATAAGTAACATTTATATAACAATTGTTCTTTAAAATTCTTTTTGTTGGCAGAATTATGGAGATTGGTGTGTGGCTAAACCTTTTGCTAGTAAACAACAACTTCTAAAGAACATAGACTTCGCGTGTTCAAAAATCGATTGTCAAATTATAATGGAAGGAGGTTCATGTTATTATCCTGATAATCTTGCTAATCTAGCTTCTGTTGCCATGAATCTTTATTATCAAGCTGAAGGAAGAAACCATTGGAATTGTAATTTTGAAGGCTCTGGTCTTATTGGTATAACTGATCCTAGTAAGTTTCATTTTTTTATTTTTTAAAAAACATTATCTAATGTTTCATCTACATGAGCCTGAATCAATTAGTGTTTNGTAATTTTGAAGGCTCTGGTCTTATTGGTATAACTGATCCTAGTAAGTTTCATTTTTTATTTTTTAAAAAACATTATCTAATGTTTCATCTACATGAGCCTGAATCAATTAGTGTTTTATCCTTTTATGTGCAGGCTATGGAAATTGCATTTATCAATTTCGCAAATGAAATATATCATTCGGCTGTGATGAAAAAAGAAAAAGATATTGTTTCTGAATTTTTAATATTCAATAACTAAAATTATAGCATTAATTTTTCGAGTTTTCATTTGTTAACACTTTGAGTTCTAGATCATAATCTATGTGTGAATGTCATAAAAGTCTTAACTCTCTTTTGGTTTGAATGTCATAAAAGTCTTAACTCTCTTTTGGTTTGATGNTTTAATATTCAATAACTAAAATTATAGCATTAATTTTTCGAGTTTTCATTTGTTAACAGTTTGAGTTCTAGATCATAATCTATATGTGAATGTCATAAAAGTCTTAACTCTCTTTTGGTTTGAATGTCATAAAAGTCTTAACTCTCTTTTGGTTTGATATAGCGTATAAGAAATGTATATGATCTACATTTATAGATCACCTAATTGTGCTATAAATACTTAAGTAATTTAACCATTTCGGGTTAGTGATCAAGTTTTTATTTAATCTTCTAAATATATTTTATATATATCGAATCCATACATACTAGTGTTGAATGAATGATGATGTAAGTAGGGTTAGGTTAGGTCTTAATNATTTAACCATTTCGGGTTAGTGATCAAGTTTTTATTTAATCTTCTAAATATATTTTATGTATATCGAATCCATACATACTAGTGTTGAATGAATGATGATGTAAGTAGGGTTAGGTTAGGTCTTAATGGGGGGGAGAAATTAATAATTAAGTCACTCACACGAGCAAATATATGACAAGTTATAGTGGGAAGGAATGTGGGGAGAACTTGTCATGTCATGTACTTGAAATATTTTAATATTCTTTGCTTGAATTGTATTCCAAAGTCTTATAATGCGTTTTTAACACTAAGCTAATTAGTATAATCCATTTATAAGTGCGTGTATATCTCACTCCTTTAGACCAAAAACTACATCGAATAACTATTGAAATTAATTTTCTCTGCAAACCTAGAACAACATTAAATGGACTCCTCTAGTTAGGTATACTATATTACTATTACAAACCTTATGTTATCTTTATGATCGAAGTTGGAACGAAACTCATACTAATCTCTGAAATGGATATAAATATTCAAGTCATAATCTCTCAGCTTATGCAATGAACATTTCAATCTGAAACACAATCAAATGGTCAATATGCTATATGAAATCATTTATATTATGTTTTTTAAAAAAATTCGAAAAGATCAGGACGAAATTTTTATTAATCTTTAAAAATCGATATATATATTTGAATCATGTTTATGACTACTTTCGACTAAGCTATTTCCTTTGTAGTGTAATACATAACTTATAATTTCTAACTTACATAGTGAATATTTAAACCACTAAAACACAATAAAATAGTTACTAAGTTATTGAACTACTTACATATATAAAATCTTGGACCTATATAATAGTTGTGATATTATGACATCTTCAGTGTAAATCTTTTTCTTTTTGACGAAGTAACTTAGAGATCTACAAAATTTATAACAATGGCAGCAAAATAAATGTTTCACGGACTGTAAAATTATTACAAGACCATCGTAAAAATATTATTCTTTTTACCTAATGTCCTCAGCAGATTAGTGGTTGGTCAAATATCACGTGAAATAACATTTGTTGGAGAAAGTGAGTCTCACGCGCTTTTCAGAAGCGCGTGTGATAATTCAAGAGACAACACAAAAAAGAATCAACCTCGTCTATGAAGAATTCTTGAGATTCTGTTTTCATTTTAAGACCAAAACAAAAAACTCATTTTTTTGTGTTGGTAGTTGCAAATATATCAAAAGCGACTGTCATAATTATGATTTGTATTGTTATATTCTTATAGTAATATATATATATATAGATTAGATAAACAAATCAGAATCTCTCCACTAAACCTACTGTTGTGGTCCAAATTATTATTTTTAAAATGTAAACATATTAAACTTTTATTTTGGGACAGGAGCATATATACTTAAGAAATTAATAATTGTGGCATAATTTCTTCTTTGAGACCTGTTTCTGCAGTTTCTTGTCTTGATGATATCTGGAAGGTTTGTAACTTGTAAGTGATTAGAGATGTAAACTTTTATGATGCTTTTCTTTATAAAGAAAAAGTTTAGAGATAAGCTTAACAAATTTCAGACAACTCATATAATCATGTTTGAGATTTATATATCTTACAAGTTACAACTAATTAATTTATGTCAAAAATAAAAATTAGATAGTCTTTTTTTATACTGATTACTAACTAGCTAAATTAATCACAAATGTTTATATATGTGATAAAACTACCAAACTAAGTGAATTATTTTATTTATCAACCACACATTACTAGCGGTTTGGGCCACAACTGGCCGGCCTAATAGCCAAATCTTGCATACTGCAGGGAGTGGGACTCGATCCCGGATGCACTGGTGTTGTCTGCCTTCTGTGGACTTACCACCTGCCACTAGTGAATTATATATGTGTTAAAACTACCAAACTAAGTGAATTAAATTGTTAATAAAAAAAAAATATGATCATATTTAGTCATTCAAAATAATATTTATTAAAAATTTCGATGACTGAGCTCTCCATGATTCACTAATCTTCAATGAATTAGCGGTGTGTTAAAAATCCAGGTAATCTATTGGGTACAAAAGAAAAAAGAAATTAACAGAACAATCCACCATATATTTTTGTTACCGTTTGGACATGGGTTTTATGAGTTTGTGGTTACAATTTGACATTTCACAATGAGGTAAAAAAAGGTAGGCCAAGGTTGAGTGTTAAAGTGACCAACTCTTCCTCTCTCATCATCATGATAAAACGAGTTGATTAAATCCAAAAGGTAGTAAGAGAGAAACCAATAGTAAAGTTTTTCAAATTTCATAAATCCCAACTAGACCCCAGATCCAAAGTTGCTTACTTTTCAACATTTTTTTCAAAGTCATTAACCCATCACATACACACAATAAAAGAGATTAGAAGACTAATACTTTTTCTTAAATAAACCAATAATGAAAGGTTAAGAGGAAACAGAGAGGATAGACAAAGAGGCAAAAGGAGAAAAAATTAACAGACCAAGTGTCTTGGCTGCTCTCTTTTTCCTTTCTCTCTCTCTCTTTGAGAATATCTAGAAGAAGAGAAAGCTACAAAATTTCTCAGAATCGAGGCAAGTAAGTAATTGGTCTTTATGCTTGCTTGTGATTGTTTATTTGTTTTCTGAGTTGTTTCAAAAGATCTGTCTTTTCTTGTTCCGTGTGTGTCTCTTTGATCTCTCTCATCTTGTTTGGTATGTGAAACACATGCCAAAGAAAGTGAAAAGAGCTTACTTGTGAGTTTTGTTTACTTAGACAAATTCTCTAAATTTCAGAATTTTGACACTTGAGATTGTTTACTCTCTCTCTCTCTCTGTCTTTGCATAGAACAAGCAATGCTTTTTTTTTTTTTTTTTTTTTTTTTTTTANGTTTTTTTTTTTTTTTTTTTTTTGTTTATAGATTTTATTAGTTCACCTAATTCTGAAGGGAAAGATAAATAGTTGAGCTAAGATTTGTCAGTAAAAGGTTAAAATTTCCTTTTCATGGAAGCTCAACAACTTTTAAAACGCTCTATCTTTCTCTTTGGCAGTTTCTGTATCTGAAATCTTGGATCTTCTTTGTCTTTAACCGCTGTTTCATCTGTGTCATGCAGGTAAAGGAGAATTTTGGTTCTTGAAGCTCTTCTTCCTCATCCTTGGTGCTACACAAGAACTATGCTAACTTGCGCCATGTCCCAAAGTCTTAGCCCTCAATCTTGGTAAGAAAACTCTTCATGCATAGATCTTTAGAGGTACCATAAAGTTTCATACTCTGAGATGTGTAGTTTGAGTTGTGTTTAATTGTGATAGGTAAGGAAAGTAATGTGTGAAAAATGGGAAAGAAAGGATGGTTTTCAGCAATCAAAAGGGTTTTTACTCCACACTCCAAAGAGAAACTAGGCAATGTAAGTGAGCTGGTTACTTCCTAGAAATGTTTAGTTTAAGAGTTTGTGATGATGATGAGTGATGAGAGCTTTATTTTGGCAGCAGGAAGCAGAGAGAAAGAGTGGGAAAGAAAAGAAGAAGAAAGGTTTTGGAAGAGAGAGTTCGTTTCTTCCCATCTTCAGAGAGCCTAGTAGTATCGAAAAGATCTTGGGGGAGGCTGAGAGAGATCATAATCTTGTTTTTAGGCCTCCTACTCCTGATCGATTAACTCCACCTTCAGCTTCTCCTCCTTCGGCGCCTGCTTCTCGTCGGGTTCCTTCTCCTCCAAGAGTTGCTTCTCCTCGGGCTCCTTCTCCTCCAAGAGCTACTTCTCCAAAGCCGGTTCCTCTAAGAACAGACCTTCCAAGATTGGATCCTCCAAGATCTATTTCGCCAAAGCGCTCTGATCGATCAAAACCATCATCAGCGTCTGCCAATGCTCCTCTTCAGAAGCCTACTTCTACTCAAGTACCTTCTCAGAGAAATGCCCCTCTAATTGTTCCTTCCATAAGACCAAATTCACCACCAAGATTGGATGTTCCAAGGCCTCCTTCTCCAAGAGGAGAACCACCAAGTTTGGATGCTCCAAAGCTTCCTTCTCCAAGAGCAGAACTTCCAAGATTGGATCCTCCAAGATCTCTTTCACCGCAGCGCTCTGATCGATCAAAGCCATCATCAGCTTCTGTCAATGCTCCTCCTCATCTGAGGCCTGCTCGAATTCCTTCTCAGAGAATTACCCCTCCCATTGTTCCTTCTCCAAGACCAACTTCACCAAGAGTTGCCTCCCCACAAACCGTCTCTCTAAAGCTGCCTTCTCCAAGAGTAGACCCACCAAGATTGAATACTTTAAGTCCTCCCTCTCCAAGAGGAGAACCACCAAGTTTGGATGATCCAAGGCCTCCTTCACCAAAGCCTCCTTCTCCAAGAGCAGACCCACCAAGATTGAATACTTTGAGACCTCCTTCTCCAAAAGGAGATCCTCCAAGAGTTGATGCTCCAAGGCCCACCACGCCTAAGCCCCCTTCTCCAAGAGCGGTTTCACCTAAGCGACGGGGGATTGTTTATCGACCAGAGCCAACTCTCGTGGTCCAACATGCCTCTGCCAAAAAGATTCAAGCAGCTTTCAGAGGTTATACGGTAAGCATACACATTCTTTGTTTCTCTTTCAAGATTTTCCCAATACACTAGCCTCCATTAGTATGACAAGTTATCGACTCGGGTGAAACAGGCAAGAAGGAGTTTCAGAGCTCTCAAAGGTCTTGTCAGGCTTCAAGGAGTGGTCAGAGGATACAGCGTGAAGAGGCAGACGATAAATGCACTGAAATACATGCAGCAAGTGGTCCGTGTTCAATCTCAGATCCAGTCACGTCGCATCAAAATGTTGGAAAAGCAAGCCCAGGCTGTCAAAGATGAAGCGTCTGAAGCTGGTAACGGTAATTGGGACGACAGTGTGCTGACAAAAGAAGAAAGGGATGCGAGATCTCAGAGGAAGACTGAAGCGATCATCAAGAGAGAAAGATCTATGGCCTATGCATATTCTCACAAGGTAACACTCAATCTTTTCTCATTTCCATAACCATGTTGATTCATATGTCCGGATATATCCAACATCTCTGTCTCTCCGTGCAGTTGTGGAAAAACAGTCCCAAGTCTGCTCAGGACATTCGTTCTTCTGGTGCTTTCTCTCTATGGTGGAACTGGGGGGACCGGCAGCTTCCTCTGGCTAGTCCTGCACCGAGCTATAGTCAACCACTAAGAGATTACAGGCAAACACCAACAAGACTGAGCCCAAGCCCTCTGTCTCAGTCAAGCTACCAACACCGATTCAGGCTTGGCAACAACTTTGACAATTCCTCACCCAGATCATCAAGATCTACACTTCTCACTCCATCCAGACCCATCCGCACAGGCACATCAAGATACTCAAGAGGAAGACTAAGAGGTCAAGATTCTCCTTTCAAAGATGATGACAGCCTCACAAGCTGCCCTCCATTCCCGAGTTACATGGCTCCAACGGTATCTGCCAAAGCGAAAGTTAGACCAACCAGCAATCCAAAGGAGAGAGTGATGGGTACACCAGTGAGTGACGAAAAGAGGAGAATGTCATACCCTCCAGCACAACAAGGTATGTTTAGATGGAATAAAGGGTCATTGCTTATGAGCAACAACGGCAGCAACAGGGATCCTGGTTCACCTGGAGGTGTAGTTCTTGAGAAGCACAAGACACTTAAGTCAGTAGGAAATTTGAGCTTTGATTCCACTGTCTCAGTTGGTAGGAAACCGTTTAACAGATATGTGTGATTTCATTTGATGGATCCTTTTCTTTTTCTCTTTGATACTTTTGCTTCACTTGTGGGTGGTGTTGATTTTGAGTGGTATTGTAATCTGGATTATGAATTTACGGATGTGTAACACAATAAAGGAAAAAACAAAAACAGAAGATGATTGGTTTGAAGTAAGGCTTTTTGAGGAGAGCAGAACAGGTAATGATATCGATGAAAAGGTTAAAACTTGAAGCAACTCAAAATCGTTAAATGTCATAGCAAGATCTTTAACACAGTTTAAGGAAATCTAGAACAAAACAAAAAAGTGATCTTAAATACTAGATTCAGATCCCAAACGATTGAAACAAAAGAAACCAAACAGGATAGCTGATAGTAGCGCTTAGAACAGAGATGTTCCCTTGCCCTTCTTGTCTCCACCAATCTCGAAATGCTTGCACCTCTGATACAAGAGAATCAACAAGCTATTCAGGAGGCTGAGGATCATCGGATGAAAATGAGAAAGTATAATTTAAGTAAGATCTTACCTTGATGGGGCGCTGAGAGAAATGCTTGCAGGTCTGGCATTGAAGCCTCAACACAATCTTCTTAGTTGTCTTAGCCTGATAAATAAAATTCACAGCTTGATCAATGCAATGCACACGATGAGATAGAATTGTCCAAGCATATGATATTGCTATCCAAAAAAGTAGCCAACAGAAACTAAAAAAGCTAAAGAAACTAAATATACAAATGTGAAATCCAATGAAAGACAATTGTAAACCTACGATATTGGCTATTCAAACAAGTATATACAAGAGAAACCGCAAGAGCCAAAGAAACTAAATATACAAGTGTGAAATCTAAAGCATATCTCAGAACAAAACAGACAAGAGAAACAAGACTGATAGAAATAGACCTATCTACATGCTAAAAGATCATATGCAGACCATATAATGTCTAGCAAAATACCCAAGATATGCAATTATATCATATCCAAATCTCTATAATCTAGAAAGCCACCCAAGAAATGCAATAATATTACACATTTGATGCAAAAATTCACACCTTTTTGTGGAAAACAGGCTTGGTCTGACCACCATAACCAGATTGCTTGCGGTCATAACGACGCTTTCCTTGAGCAGCGAGACTGTCTTTACCCTTCTTGTACTGAGTCACCTTGTGCAAAGTGTGCTTCTTGCAGTCCTTGTTCTTGCAGTACGTCTTCTTCGTCTTCGGAATGTTCACCTAAACAAAAAAAAAACGAAACCCAAATTATCAGCTTCCACTAAAGTTTTCACCTTTCTCACAATCAAATCAGATAGTGAAAACTACATTAACTAGACTCTGAAAAGCTTTTTCAGATTCATAAACCAATATTGATTCTGGAAATGTTTAGTTCTTCGGAAGCGAAACAGAGAAATAGATTAATTACCATTTTGCCTCAGCTTCTTTGTTCTTCTTCTTCTCCGGAAGAGCTTCGTCGGCGTCTATGTTCCTCTGCAAACTGGTTAAGCAACCAGAGAAATTAGGGCTTTGAGTTTAGCTTCCAATTCCAATTTTATCCTCACAAGTGCCCCCGTTATACGAAAATACCCTACTAGCTTCTGTTATGATTCGGAGGCCTGTTTATCTTGGGCCATGAGAGGCCCATTATTTAAAAGTTGGCGTCTAATTGCAAACGCCTATCGTCATTTGGATCATTTCCAAACGCAGACGCAACTCTCCAGTCTCCACCGTTTCCTGAGTTCGTCGGTATATCGGTGACATTGCCGGAAATGAGTCACATGCGACGAGATTACGTGAACCCAAGACAATGAAGAAGGCATTAATTCTCCGATATTTAACCGGCGGTTCGCGGCAAGGAAACCATTTAATGTGCGAAGGTTCGCCGCATTTTCTCCCTTTTTTTCGTTTTCAATTTATTTTCTTCTTTAGTCCTTCATGTTTTTTCAAATATAAGTTTTGCCCCAAACTTTAACAAATGATTTTTCCCGCCTCAGCTTCACTCATGTCATGTAATGTTTTAGAAAGATGGAATCTGTCTCAGTGGTACAAATTTTAACGCGGCAAGACTTTGATTAGTCAACAGATGTCGTAGATTGATAAGCAAGCTACTAAATTACACTAAAATGTCTCTGATTTCGAATTTGTATCATCTTTAATATTATCTTCGAGTCAATATGTGAGTTAAAATAAGATTTTTAAGAAATGTATTGCTTGACCAGTTCTTTGGTTATCGTATAATCTATGAATGATTTGGACACCGTGTTAGTTAATTGATTTCAGACTCTGTAGTTTTTTTATGGCTCTTTATTTTGAATATTTGCTGGTCTTGTGACTAATATTAGTTCATGAACTTTGTGAAGTCACTGATTGACCTTTCTTTTCCTTGCTTCTAAAAGATATAGACAGCAATAACTAATCTTCTCCCCTAACCAGTTAATCGATTAATGAACATGCCTAGTAAAATCAACTGGTTCGTGGTTACGATTATTATTACTGTGTTTAATATTGAAAACTCACTTGGCGGGCTGGTTTTGGTGGGATCCGCAGAAGCAGGGAATGGTTATTTGCCGTTGACAAATGCCAAGAAGCACGTCTTTGGTCAAGCCTTCAATGGCTCACCATTCCGTTTCAAGAAC
>OVAF01001518.1:0-21299 GCA_900406245.1 Odontarrhena argentea | reverse complement strand
AAAATGATATGGCTTCAATAATTATGCTCCAATACGTTTTTGTTTTGTCTTTTAAATTGTTTGTATGATCTTGCATGTTTAAATACTCCTCTCTCTCTTTCGTCCTTTATAAACCCCTTTTCATTTGCTTCTCCTTAGCTCATAGGTAATCATCACCAAAAAACAATAACACAAATCTTCATGTTTCTCCTTCTCTTTAAATAAATCTATATAGCCAGCTTTATAGATTTGGTGTTTTCTGATTGATGAAGAGTGCAGAAAGAACACTTTTGGTCCGAAGGTGCTTGAATGATTTCTCGCCTTGGGTCGTCAAGTGACTTATGTGTCGTCTGAAAATTGGGAACCTCCAAATCCTAAAGAATCACAAACTCGTCTCATCAAGATACAAGGACCATGGTTATATATATATACTCACGGCTTCCCAAACGAATATGATTTGTTATGTTATGTTCTGTTTCTCGTACCTAGTAGATGGAACCACTGCAAATGTCTTGGTGAAAGCCTTTGAATCACAATAAAAGCTTCATATGGAAGAGCAAGAGAAAGAGTTGTGGTTTTGGCTAATTAACTCACTTGGAAGAATGTTGGCAGGTAATGCTCATCCGCTATGCAGTTCTTGTTGCTTCTACTACGGGCTGTAAATGTTCAAATCAGAATGAGAGCACATAGTGAAAGACAAAACAATAATAGGATTCTAAGAATTCAAACATTAAGAGGTTTCTTATGTTATATATCTATTTTACTTGTTCTTTCTAGGACAGTCAAGAGACTTGGAATATCGAATGCGAGAATCATTCTAATGCTGGTTGATGATATGGCTAGTAATGCTTCAATGAAATATCCTGCTCAAGTTTTTAACAATGAAATTCACAAATTTAACCTCTATGGAGATAACATTGATTTCATTACGTGAATATATGCAGAGAAAACAGAGATACCAGCATTGATTCCTCAATTCTACATCACATGATGAGGGTCCTATTGGGATAAACCAAACAATGCTCCTGTAAAAAACGTACATCACGCCAGAATCAAGAGATGAATTTAAAGACTCGTTGTATCATTCCATTTCCATAACCTGTTATGTTAGGAAGGCCTTCTAGAGTAATCTAGTGTATTTTCTGGTTGGGAAAAGGCTGCAAAAAACAGTTACGTGAAACCCAAAAAGAGCATCATATATCCCTTTAACATTTTCTCGAGATGAAGACACAAAAATCATTAAAAGTCACAAATGAAAATGCAGATATGTATAAATTAAAGCGTATGGAAACTACTTTTAAATAGTTCCGGATACTGGATACTTGCCTGCAAGTTCTTAGCAAGCCAAGAGTACTCAAGATTATGACCAAATTAATGCCTTATATTCCAATGCAAATTTAAAGTCCAAAGAAATAAATTTGATCGTTGCACGAATGGTAATCATCATGTATAAGGGTTTTTCAAACATAATAATAGAACTTCAACAAAAATGTCCAAGAAATTTCATGTCAGAAGATTAGTTTACTAATCTAGCGAAATGTCATCCGATCGATCACCCGCACAACAAAATGAAAAAAAGAAAAATTTTCTGAGAAAGCCTAACCATCCTCCTAGACAATTTCAACATATGGGGAAGATATAAATCCATTCCAGCAAAACGAACCAATCGCCATTCGCCTAATTCTACCTATCAATACGAAGGAGGCGCACGAAGCGGCGGACCACCCCAAAACACATCATGTTGACCCATTTAATGACCATTAGGCATAAAATTAGGAGGTATAATGTAAATCTGCTGCTGTTGCTGCTGCATCGACCCTTCATTCCGATTACTCCCACTCTCATTATCACCATCCTCTTTCTCCTTCTTAGCATCTTCTTGCACCGGTCTCTCCTCTAATTGCTGTTGTTGCTCATCTTCAATAGGTAACCTCTCATAAGTAGCACTACAAAACATAGCAACAATGACAATGACAGGACCGAAGCAATAAGCGGACCAGCAACACCACCTCCCACAACTTGACGTTGAGCACCAACTAAGTAAATAGTCAAACCAGCAGCTGCAACAGGAGACCCGAAGTGGGAAAGTAAGCACCACACATAGACAAAGATCTCAAACTGACCACGTAAGCTCACAACACCACCAGAACCAGCAGGCTGACGAAGAGTAACATTAGTAACCAAACCACTACCACTCAGAACCGAAACTCCTCTGCCTCGTCTCCTTGCAAAGGCGTTTAAACTCTCTGCCACGTCCGCTCCCGTAGCGATCTCAAGGACGTGGCTAAGATAGTAAAAGAAAATAGTATAAGCTAAGATAGTGGTCCTCATCATCAAACCAGAAGTTCATTACATACCGAATCATGGCAACGATTGTTTGGAGATAAGGGAAAAAATAGAGGGTTTAACTGGGGAACTATATGATGATCTCTTTCTACGTGTTCTAACCAGTGGTTGAGTAAGATTTGAGAAGACAAAATTGAGTGTTTTGAAAGGACTGTTTGTTCAGCAAATTCATTAATCGAATGGAGTGTCACCCGTATATGTCTTCAATCAAATCAATCCCCCACTTTTTGAATTTCACAAAATCTAGTACCAAAACACGAACAATAGCAAAGAATTTTTGACGATTTTAGGGAAAATTTTTGGAAATCCAAATTTGCAAATACTAAACCGTTTTGAAAATTGTAAAGACACGATTGTTAAGAATCGAATGAGGAACAATTTTCATTTTACTCTCAATCGAGATTAAGAAACAGAAATCAATATATTTGAGATTTTGTGATTGAGAGAATTTCTAGGAAAAATCTTGAGGAAAAAAAACCGTGAAAATCTAAGGATTTTGTATGATTTACATGTGGCATTACACGTCATATGAAGGGATGCCACATATTTTATTTTTCATTAAGTGTACTTCCAATTTAAATAAGAATAGATATTAGCCTCTAACCAATTAGAATTTACGCAAAATATTTCAAAAATTCATAGTTCAATCAATGACTGAATTTTTCGTCTATGTATTCTTACTTTTTATTTTTACATGTTGACAATTGGTGTTTTTTGGATCCTTCCTAGAAAAATCTAAACTAAACTGTTAGGCAGTGGAGAATATTGTGTAAGGATTACGAGATCATGTGGAGATACGATACGGGATCAATTGTAATCTCTGTCCTATCTCTCTAATTAGTGTAAGATATTCTAATTCCTTGTATACTACAATCTCTCTGTATAAAGTCTAATGTAAACTTGTGATTATCAATATACAATTCCAAACTCTTATATAAACTGTACTAGCTAATTTGTCAAACGGCCTAAATGTTGTATTGAAGTATTCAAATTCAATCGGTTCGACCCTAGTCATCATATACCATTTCCTGGAACAATTCAATAGATAATTTTTTTTTTTTTCTTTTTGTCATTCATCATCTTGATAGTTTATTCAAGATAGCTGTGACTGTTTTATTTTATTTTGTAATCTATAACGTCCTGATTTAATGCATGTGCCACTTTGGACTTTCTACCTGTTTATTATTTTAAAATATATTGACCGAATATTTTACGAAAATTACTACATATCGTTTGAAGTAAACATATTCAAACAAGATTTAATTCGCCATCTTGGTGTCACAACTCATTGTTTACAATTTTATAGTTTTTGGTCTATATTATTGTCTTTTTCAAAACATATTTTAAACTATGATTTGTAATCGAGTCGGTGACTGTTCAAATTTTCTAGTAGTTTTACTTTGAAGCAAAATATAATATTAGTCACCTCTGCCTATTTAGAAGCATTCGTCCACCACCTCTCTCTTTGGTCTAGAAAAGTAAACATGGAGTTGGGAGGATCAATTCAGAAGCAAAACGACGTTGTGGCAAGACTAGCAAAGCATGTCATCACCACCGTCGCTGACGGCTCCAACCTTGTCTTCTCACCAACGTCAATCAACATGTTGCTCAGCATCATTGCAGCCGGTTCCAATTCTCTTAAGAAGAAAGAAATCCTCTCTTTCCTTATGTCACCGTCAATGGATCACCTCAACGCGGTCTTGGCCGAGATCATATCTGCCCTTGCTGATGGCAGCGAAGGTAGTGCTTTGCGTTTATCTGCGTCTAATGGTGTTTGGATCGAAAAATCTATTCCCTTGAAACCTTCTTTTGAAGAGCTTTTGGAAAATACCTACAAGGCTAGTTTCAGTCATGTCGAATTTGTGAACAAGGTAACTCCTCTATGTTCTTGCTTAATAATAACAATTTTAATATCCTCCTTGTGTTTATTAGATTGAATTTGTGGAATGATTGGTCATTTTCTTTCTTTTTTGGTCTAAGCCTGGTGAAGTGATTGATGAAGTGAATACATGGGCGGATGTCAACACCAATGGACTCATCAAAAATATCATTTCAAAAGATTTAATCGAGACTATCCGTGAAAGCATACTCATTCTTGCAAATGCAATTTACTTCAAAGGAGCTTGGAGCGAAAAATTCGATGCAACTTTAACGAAAGAAAATGATTTTCATCTTCTTGACGGCACCTCTGTGAAAGTCCCCTTCATGACAAGTTACAAGGACCAGTACCTATGGGGCTATGATGGTTTCCAAGTTTTGCGACTTCCTTATGTTGAGGATCAACGCCAATTCTCTATGTACATTTACCTTCCTAATGATAAAGACGGGTTACCTGCTCTGCTTGAGAAAATGGGCTCTGAACCAGGATTTCTTGATAACCATATTCCGTCTCTCCAAATAGAAGTGGATGTTTTGAGAATCCCCAAGTTTAAGTTCTCTTTTGAATTTAAAGCTTCAGATGTTTTGCAGGATATGGGGCTGACTTCACCGTTCAATACTCAAGGAGGTGGTCTAACTGAGATGGTTGTTTCGCCTACCAATGGTGAGAATCTGTATGTCTCAACCATTCTTCATAAAGCTTGCATTGAAGTGGATGAAGAAGGAACTGAAGCTGCAGCTGTTTCTGTCGGCATCATACAACCGCAGTGTTTGAGGCAAAATCCTAAATTCATAGCTGACCATCCATTTCTATTCACAGTGAGAGAAGATAAGAGTGGAGTGATTTTGTTCATGGGTCAAGTTCTTGATCCTTCAAAACATTGATGGAATTTTCTGGTGGTGTGTGAGAACATATTAAGCAAGTATGTTTTCGTTGTGTTTTATTTTGTGACTATTCCTTAGTTTTATAGAATTGGGTTTGTAAAACCAGCAATTGACTTCACTGGTTCGTCTTACTAATTTGTGTCTTAAGAATAAAGTTATTATCAAGGTTCAAGAATTCGCTAGACCTTAATCGGACGGTTGGCTTGGACCTAGCGATTAATGAAAAAAATCAGGGATTAAAAGGGAATTAATCGGGGATTAATTTTTAATATTATTAAGTTTTAATATAAATTTATCCATTATATGTGAGGAATGATATCAAATAAGTTGTTTTTGATACATTCATACGGGTTGTATTTATAGAAAATTAGAAATACATCACAAAAATAATATAATTAAATAAGTTTCATATAATTTTAATCTAGGTTTTACATGTTCTGAATATAACTATTGATTTAAAACTAACCCAATTCAAGAAAAATCCAAAATAATATTAATTAAAATGGAACAATAAATGGAACCATAAATGGTTTGATTGTTAATTGGCGCAAGAAAAAAGAAAAAGAAGGAAAAGGTATAATATAAAGAAACAAACAGAGTTTGGCCTAGTGGCAATCAGTGTTCTAAAATACCCCCGTACAGTCTGTATATATGGCGTATATACCGTATACAGTGAAGCACCGTACCGTTTTATGCTATACAATTTAAAAGTACAGTCCTGAGTTATACCCCCGTATATACCCCGTATATACAGCGTTTAGCCGTTTATATGGTAGCCGTATATACACTATACATATAAAAAAATAAAAAATAATATTTTTTAGACTTTTAAATTCTTTTGTTAATAAAGAAAAAACCTAAATACACATTAAAAGAATATCTAACGATAGTTACGATTTAGTGGACGACAAAATGTTTGTTGAATTTGATCGCATTGTTTGAGTTTTTGATTAATTTGGTTTTCCTTTCTTCTTTTTATTTTCATTTTATGATTATTTCTTTTTAGAAAATTATTTATATATAAATTTCTACTAAATAAATTATTATTATTATTATATATATATATATATATACGATTTCTAATCTTAATATAAATACTATTGTACTATTTATTATATATTTTATTATTTTTATTTTTATAAAAATATTGACTGTATATACCCCGTATAAACGTCCGTATATACAGCCAGGCGCTATACGGTAGCCTACCGCCCGACTAGCGTATAGCGCATTTTAGAACACTGGTGGCAATGAATAAGTCCACAGAAGGTAGGAATCATCAGTGCATCAGGGATCGTACACTCTGCAATATGCAGGACTTGGCTATTGGACCAGCCAGTTGTGGCCCAATCGATATTAATGTGTGGTTGGAAAAAAAAAAAAAAAAAAAACAGATTAGTGGGCTTTCGAAAAGTCCCAAAATTGTGCATACAAAGTCAAAATTTTGAATCATAAAGTCGGATTATAAACCGATTAATCGGTTTATAATCCTGATTAACTAATTTTCCGATTAGTGGTCCGGAAAGCCTAAAATCGAAGCGGGACCCTTGTGCCGAGCGTCTAGCCAGATGCGTCCGAGTTTTAGAAAAGGGGTTATTATTAATTAAATTAAAATTTGGGTTGGTAAACACCGAGCAGCTCCACTCCAGTTTTTTGAGGGAGTCCAAAAAACTCTTTCACACCAAAATTAAAGAAAAAAAGAAAATAAAAAGAGAGTGCGAGAAGTCGCGATTTTGTATCCTCTCTCTCATCGAAAACCTCTCTGCCTCTCTCTTCGCCTTGTTTCACGTTTCTTCCGTTGCTTTGCTCCGGTGACCGGCGCGGTGGCTTCGTTAGCACCGTCGCCGGTCTTAGTCCTCTTGCTTTTCCCTTTTTAGTTTATCTCCTTGTCTTTCTGGGTTTATTTTGGTTCGAAAATGAGATGGGGCTTAGATCCGAGATGGTTTAGGTGTTAGTTCTCAGATCTGAGAAGGCTTTGGGTTATTTGAAGTCGGAAGCGCCGGATCTTCTAGGCAACGGTGCGATTCTTCTTTCAACGCCGATGTTTCCTAGATATAGATCCAGATCTGATTATTGGTGTCGTCTTCTCCATCTTCCGGTATCGACCTTGTTTCTCAACTTGCTTAGTCGGTGTCTTGCAAATATGGTTTGTGGTGATTCTCTCTAGGGTTTGAGATTTAGCCTTTGTCCTCCCTATTTTGATTCAAGTTATCCTTGTTCTTTCTCTTGTTTCAGTTAATAGTTGTGGATTGTTAGGCTAGTTCTTGTGGCTACAATAGATTGGTAGCTTCTTTTTGAACTGTTGTCTGTTTCGATCCGGTAAATTTCAGGGCTTTTAGGCTGGCTAATTTTTATGATTCCCCAAATCACATATCACCTTAAGCTGATTTCAAGGTCGCAGTCTTTGTTTTAGTTATTTTTCGAGTACATGTTTGTAATTTGCCTCTTCTTTGGCTCCCTTAATTGGGCTCTTGGCTCCCTTCTTCAGGGCTTTTATGGCTATAGCTTGTAATGTATCTACAAGTTTGTAATCTCAAATTTATCAATATTAATCAGATGACCAAAAAAAAGGTAAGGGCCGATTTCTATACAGTATAAGGATCTCAAGACGAGTTGCTTGTACAATTAGATACGATACATGTCATGTGATTGTTGATTGCTGGTTGNTTTTTTGGTTTTTTTTTTTTTTTTTTTTTTTTTGCTTTTTTTGCTTTTTTGTAAAAAAAAGAAGCGAAAACGATTTTTTTTTAATAAAAAATACAACAACAAACAAATGAAAAAGAAATTACAAAAAACGTAAATAAAAATTACAAAAAAATGAACTTTAAAAAAAAATAAAAAAAAAACAAACAAAATTACAAAATATACAAAAAAAGATAATAAAAAACGAAAAAATAAATTACAAAACAACGGAAAAAAATAAATTTAAAAAAAAAACATTGAAGCAATTTATTGATATTACAATTTATATTAAACTATATAAAAACTTTAAATATGTTCAGATTTTTTTTTTCCAATTTTGTGAAATACGTTTAACATCCCGTGATATTTAAAATATTTGTGTTTCTAATATGTAATATTAATAATTTAAATATATTTTTAGCATTTTGGATTAAGTAATAGTTTAACAAAATTTGATAAATAATAGACAATTGATTAAAAATTGGGAAAATAACTAGAATAACACATATTTTAGTGAAAAGTACTAGACTAACTCATCAAAGTTTGAGGGAGGTTTTATTTTCAAAATGAACATCATACCCTTCTCTTATTTGTTAGAATAAACGTAATTACGAAAAATGGTATTACTGATTTTCTGGAAAAAGTTTGGAAGACATTTTATTTACGAAAATACCATTACAGATTCTTTGATGGCAGTTTTTTTTGACATGGCAGGTTTTTGGCATCTTATTCTAGTAATTTAATTTCATTACTTTTACCGAGATATGTACCACAAGTGATGACAGATCAAACTTTTAGTGGCAGATTTTTTTTTCCAAGGCATATTCTATTTTAGAATTCTTGTTACGTGGTGGCAGATTTATTTAACCGTCGCAGATTTTTTTAATTTATGGCAAATATAATTTACATGCGGCACATTTATTTTCCCCTTTGATGGCAGATTTTTAATTTAACGTTCCTTTGATGGTAGATTTGTTATAAAATTGACCACTTTTGGAAGAAACTTTAATTATTGCAATAACACTTACGTTATGGTAGTTTTTTTTAACGTTATGGCATATTTATTTTTGGACATCGTTTGACGGCAGATTTTTATTCTTGTAGTGAGGGTATATTTATTTGTGACTAGAATAACAATTTATTTTATTGAGATAGTGGCAGATTTTTTAAATGTAGATTTATTTAGCCAGTGGCAGATGTATTTAATCGTCGTTTCAAATAACCCGAAATTTTTGAATTTGAGTTTTGGCGGTAGAACATTTTTGCAGATTAGTTTTTACGTTATGGCAGATTTATTTAACCGTTGACGTTTCCACTTCCTGAAAACCCTATTTTTACTTATTAAAAGTTCTAGGGTCCTTTTTTCCCTAACTTTTCACAAATTGCCGTCTCCTTCTCCATCCCTTTTCTTACGATCATTTTCTCTCTTAATGGCTTCCAACTTAACAGATTAAATCATAGTTCATCTTCTTATTTTTTGGGAGATTTAACACGTTACTTTTCTTCTTTTGGAGAGATCAAGAACATAGCTTTTCTACCATGGAGCAAGTTGTTCTTGTTTGTGGGTCTCGGATGTTTGATAAGAACAAATGGATGTTTGTGGTTGATCAGAAGAAATGGTGTAAGATTCTCTCGATGAATGAGGGCACTAGGTATAACGACGTTTTTCCGATTGTCTACGAAGATTATGGGATGGAGAAGAAGCGTTATGAAGCTTCACTGAGTTATATGTTTCTGAAGAAGATGAAGAAGACACTATCACGAGATACACCACCGGTCTTTGTTGGAAACTTTAGACAGTTTGAAGAGTTCTTCATCCGATGGAAATCGTGTCCGATTCTTCTTTGTGTGGACTTTTACGAGAGAGAGGTTAGTCAAACGAGCGATGATGATTTTTGTATTGGAGAATCGAGAAAACGTGTAAGAAGTGATTTGTCCGGATACAAAAAAACAATATTGACGATGATAGCGATGTAACACTTTCACATGACAAACCTGAGGAGGAAGATGAGTTATACAGATTCAACTATTGTGAATGACTCAGATGGAGCAACATCAGACGATGAAGACTTCACTTTGTACGGAAGGCTGCCAGAAGAAGATGAAAAGAAGCTGAAACTGAAAAAAAAAGGAGTACGTAATCGAGCTCAGCCGAAAGAAAAGTAGGATTTGGATGTGCTAAAAATCGTTGTGGGTCAGAAATATAAAACGAAAGAAGAGCTTTTGAAACTACACTGAAGATTCTAACAGTGCTAGATCAATTTGATTTTGATGTCGATAGGTCTACAACTGATTTGTACACTGTTAATTGCTGGGTTGCGGGATGCACATGGAAAGTACGAGCATTGCTTATTGGAGACTCTCCTGAATTTTGTGTGCGAATAGTTGTAGATGAACATAGATGCTCCATCACCGAACGTTCTGCTCTTTCAAGACAAGCAACTCCTGAAGTACTTGGACTAATGTATAATACCATTGGTCCGATTGGTCTGACTGTTAAGCCTGTAGCTGTGGCTGAGACAATGTCCAAAAACTTTCAAATTCAGGTGAAAACTGTTTCTGTTTGTGGCAAATTTGTCTCATTTCACGATAGATTTTTATAGCTTGCAGAAGATTTATTTTATCTGGTGGCTGATTTTTTTAACTCTGCAGCAGATTTATTACATGCGGTGAAAGATTTTTTAAACTCTGCAGCAGATTTTTAACTAACGACGTAATTTCTTTGTTAATTTGTAGATGGAGTATTGGAAGGCTAGACGTGTTTTGTTGGCTGCTAGGAACTTGGTGTTGGGAACTCCAGAGAATGGTTACGTAGAATTACCTGCTTACCTATACGATATTAGGACCGCAAATCCCGGAACATTCACTCGCCTTGTAGTTGATGACGAGCAAAGATTTAAGTACCTCTTCCTATCGTTTGGAGCCAGTTTGAGTGGCTTTCCGTACTGTCGTAAAGTCATTGTAGTCGATGGTACGTTTCTACATGGAAAATACAAAGGAACACTTCTAACGGCATGCATCAGCGCAAGATGGAAACTTTCAGATCTTTCCATTAGCTTTCGTAGTTGTCGACATCGAGAACAATGAATCATGGGAGTGGTTCTTCACACAGCTCAACCTTGTTAGACCTGATGACGAAGGTCTTGCAATTATTTCGGACAGACACAAGTCTATTGGTAATGCAATTAAAAAACTATATCCAAGGGCCAGTCGTGGAATTTGCACGTATCACTTGTACAAGAATACCTTTTCGTGTGCTTCAGACTCCTTTGACATGATCTTATCCCAATCCAACATCGGGCGTCCTCCTTCCCAAAACAGTAAAGGAACCTCACCTCCTTCTTTGCTTTTTACAGAACAATCTCCTAAGACCGAAATAGACTTGAGCAGCCATATATGCAGTACTTGTACAAATCCACGAATGTTATACGAAGTTTGACTTTCATCAAACGTAATATTCATGATACCATCCAACAAACTCATGAATGCTACTCTTCCCCATGGATACTTCTCAAACCGATCCGCATCAACAACAAGTCTCACAGTCTCAATAGGAATCCGGGAAGAAGGAGAAATCCCATAGATAAGAACGGAGAGAATGACTAACCAAGCAACCATCCACCTCTTTTCAAAACTCCACAACCGACAAAACGACAACATTTTCAACAAATTTTCAACAAATCATGAAGACAAGGTGACCACGAGCAAGAAATTCCCATTTTCGTCCAAAAAAGGTTATGATCAATATCCATCTGGGTCTCATCACTGATTGGACCACAATTCAAGCCCGTCATCGCTGAAAACACCTCCAAAGAAAATCTCAGAGGCTGATCTTGTATCACTGTCCAAAACTCCATATCTGAGTTCGTTACCAATCGATTGGTAACAACATCGTGAATAAGAGCTCCCCATAGCAGAACTGGGATTTCAGAGAACGTCAAAATCATTCCTAGTGGAGACTAAAGCAAATGATTCCACACATCTATGCCCAATTCTTCTTTCACCCTTGCAAAATTCGAGAAATGAGCATTGTGATTCATGCTTCTTGCCTTTTTAGGCAGTCTTCCTTTTGGAAAAAGTCGTGTAGGATATTATGACTTTTTAAAAAAGGGGTATTATGACTTTTTACTAAGGGTGCAACTCGTTGCACATAAAAAAATTAGTGGAATAGGAATTAGTGGAATAGAATAAGTGGAATACGGATGATAGAGGAAAAATTGTATTCCACTCATTCCTCTTAAAAATTGTAGAGGAATAATTATTTAAGAATTTGTGAACAAATTCAGTTTTTTCCAGCAGAATAGGTGGAACTTTTATTCCACTCATTTTTTATGCAATTGGTGAACTTTCAGAGTAATAGCCAATTCCACTAGATTTTGTTCCTCTAACAGTTCAACCAGTTGCACCCTAAACTTTTGTGTTATTCTAGTTTATTTCACTCCCTATATGTTATTCTAGTACTTTTGACGTAATTTTGTGTTATTTTATGTCATTTCTCTTAAAAATTAATAATTTAATGATTAAGAATCCTGGATAGGGTTCTCCAGTGGAGCGGGTAATTTTGTTAAAAGTTGTTAGTGGATTAGTTAGATTAGTTTTATATCAATTATATAATTACTTTAATGATAAAGAACTTTTAAGACCATGTCCAATGGTTATTTTTTGAGTGTCTTATCTAATTTTTTAATTATAAACTTACCACATCTTTGATGAAAGAGAATGCAAATGGGTCTTAAATAGACACTTAGGACATCTCTCATGACACAAGTTTTAATTGTGTCATTTCATGATTGGCTACAACTATTTCATGATTTAATCTTTATATTTTAATTAAAACTTAAGACACTTGATTTTTTTTACCATTGGATTTGCTCTAAGGAGTTCTCTAGTGGAGAGTGTCTTATGGTTGTTGTAGTACCAATTCTTATTTCTTATTACAGTATATGCTTTGCTGCCAATACTTTAAAGTAAATTTGTTGAGCTACAAAGAAAACTGGCCACATTAACTTGATAATATTGTAAAAACTTAATTGTCTTAGTGATCTTATGCATGTATGTATGGTTTCTTAAAACTTATAATATTGTTATAAAAAACTCTTTTCTAAAGACCGTGAAGACAACACATTTAATATCATTTATAACAAAGAAACTAAAATGAGAATATGCACAAGATATCGGGTCAGTAGTATAAATGGGCTGCATAGCACATGCGAGGGGAGTCGATTCAGGGTATGATCATAATGCAACCGACATTTGCTATTTTTCGTGGATTTACGGTCTTTGTACGTTCGTATAAAAATTGTTCACCTATCAAGGATTTAGGTGGGTATTGTTCCACAGTAGGCTTACCACTAAGAATGTTCTTTTTATTCGGTGACCTAGAGGTGGAAACCTCTTGTGACAATTAAACCCACACGACTTCTTCCCAGCTGGTGGTTGAAAAGACCTTATGTCATTCATACAAATATGACAAGACAATTTCCCATGCTTATCTCTTCCTCTTAAGACTTGTGAGCAGCATGACATCTCATTGCGGATGATGTCTTTACGCTCAAATACATTCTCTTCAGTCTATAAGCGATGGATAGATATACATATGATTGAATGGTATTTTGGTTCGTCCCTCGCTCATCTTCCATTTTGGGTGCCCGCAAACTTAGCACTAATCAAATTTCTCATCTTCTTTCCAGAACATCATACAGTTTTCAATGTACACATATATTGTATGAAATGGGAGGCCTATATTTCAGATCATTTTCTCTAAATCGTAGTAGGATCCAACTGCCTTATTTCCTTCTGGTAAATATTCTCTTAACCCCTACACCCAAAGGGCTACACAATTTTTAGATCATTGAAAACTGTGAGTGACATTCATGATTTAACCCTCATATAGAGGATTTTTCACTGTATCTATAAAAAAAAAATTTCGTTTCAATGTTGGTTTCACAAAACACATCATTTACCATGTCAACAAATCTATCTCCGATTCCACGTGTAGACATTTCTTGTTCATTAAAACTTCCCCTACTCAAATTCTATTCCCACGACTCATTCCCAAATCAGTATCTAATTCTTTGCTATGCTTATACCACACATGATACCCCGGCATAAATCATTTACTAAACAAGTGGTTAATTTTTTTACGCCATGTCCAAACTTTATCGTTTGTACAACCGCTACAAGGACATTTAAGCTTACCATAATTATTCTTTGCAATTGATTGATTACTCTCAAAAGCCATGAACCCTTCAACCCCTAAAAAGCTTGGTGATTTATATTTCCTTGCCTCGCAATTTATGTGAACGGGTATATAACAAAGTGGTCGCATAACCGGTGGCACATGACAAGTTTTTTTTTAAACTAATAAATGTTTGCAACCATATGTCATATTATTGTGGGAATATGTGATATATGGCTTATATTATAGTTACATCATGTATCAAAATTAATACAAATGTATTTTCATCCAAGTAATGAAATTGAAATGAAAAAAAAACTGTCTTATTTAATTATAAATGAGGGAGAGGAGTGTTATGAATGAAACTAGAAAATAGAGTAAGAGCTCTTATAGGTTGGTCGCTGGGAACACTATGACCTGCTCCTCTCACAGTTGCATAAGTAAAGTTATATTTGTATTCCTCTGTGTATCCACCTACTTCTCCTTCACTAAACCACGGACGCCATATATTCTCAACTGTAAGATTCATTTTCTGCAGCACATACATTGTAGATGTCATTGATACAACTGCATCTACATCTCCACTGAACACCAAGACCCGAATACCCGCCCCCATCAGCTCGTGGAGGATAGGAAGGATTGAGGCATTTTTATCCTCTTCACTCCATTCGGTATTAATTTGGTCACATAGATTCCATGCGTAAGGTAATTTTGTGATGTTTGCATGCATTGCTTCCTGAACATTTGCAGTGTTAAGATAGGCCGTCATGTAGTATTCACTGCATGGGTCAAAGTTAGTTACTGTGGTGTATTCCTTAGGCTTGTTGGTCAATGTGACATTCAAACATTTAGGTTGGTATATACTGTAGAGGTTGATATCATCTGTAAGTTTCCAAATTTTTTCTTCTAAAGAGAAGCACTCCTTTATGGACTCTTTACTGGAAATATTGGGGTTGCAAATATTTTTTTTGCGATCGAGCAACCCTTGAGAGATGAGAGCATGGTTCACCAAAAATTCTCTATCTTTCTCATATTCTGCCTGTCGTTCGAGTCCCGGATTACCAATCAAGACTCCTCTTAAGTTGATGAAGTTTTGGTTTTTACGGTGAAGGATAATTTGGGCAAGTTGGGGAGCATAATGACCAGCGTAACTTTGACCTGTGATGTAAATTTCTCTTCCTTTATATTCTGGAAATCTCTCAAGCCAGTTCACCAAAAACTTGTAGTTATCTTCTGCTGTCATCTTATCTCCATGTTTCTTCAAATCCAAGAAATACGACGGAGTATTTGTGTACGAGAATCCTACTCCTACTGGTGATTCTACGTACAATATGTTTGCCTCTGCAGATCAAATCATTAAGATATATTTTAGCATATAATATTTTCAGAAAACTGAAACGAAAGATTAAAGAAATTACAAAGAGAACATACCATTGTTCCATGAGTAAGGATTGTGATACAGTGTTTTACCATCGCTATGAACACGAAAAGGTCCATGCTCCAGATATGCTCCTTCTAGAGAGGAGCAGCCAGGTCCTACATTAATTTATTTTCTTTTAATGCCTAAGTTTGGTGGAAACAAAATCATGAACTATTATAATCGCAATAATTTTGTAAATAAAGAATACATAATTAATACTTAGATCATCCAATTTTAGCTAATCAGATTCTCAAAGAATTTAGGGGGAAAATATATATTTTGGAATAGGTCATCCAACGCATATGATGTTGGTATTCAATGAAAAACATTATTTCATCCTAACTAATTTCAGACTAATGAGGTAGTAAATACATACCTCCGTTGAACCACATTACAAGAGGGGAAGAATCACCAGCTTTAACAGCTTCCGCGAAATAATAGTAAATAAACCGACCAGATGGTTCATCTACATTCACATAACCCCCATACTGTTTGAAATTGACGGTAGGCTGACCAGGCAGTTTTGTGATTAGATCTTTATCTTTTAGATTTTGTTTGTTGTTTAGTGTGGTTTGGTGGGAAGGCTCACCTAACCGACGAATCATATTCATTTTGCTGGAAAAATCGGGCTCATGCTTTTGGCTTGCACAATCTATATTGGATGTCAGAGACATGAACAGGAAAACACAAGCTGCCAGTGACCATTCTTGTTGTTTTCCCATTCTATTTAAGAAAAATATTTTGTGAAATAAGAAAAGGTTTCTAACAAAAATGATAAGAGATTCAAAAAATGAATAGATACGTTTTATAGATTCAATTTTAGTATATGACAACTATTTAAACTACATGTCGGATGTGTAAAAGTCTTTTTTTAGTTAAAGAAACTTATTTTAGGTTTTCAAGATCTTCAATCTAAATATGGAAACAAAAAATTATGATATGCATAAGGGTTTAGAAATAAAAATAATTTTAAATTAATCCAAGATTTTTACTTTGCTTCGTCCAATGATACTCGTCTGGGTTGCTTCCCACACCTAGTGCATTAACTTTATTAATATAGTTAAAATTTAGTACTAGCTCATAACGATTAAAGTCAAATATGAAGATTACGGTATAATATTGGATTTTTTGAAATCCAATGTTAATTTTAAATTTAAAAAATTATCTAATTTTGATTAAGATTTTAAAAACTTTAAGGCTTTAAAAAGATAATTTAAATTTGAAATCTTAATTAAGAAATATTTATATAATTTTAATTTTAAAATCTTAATTACGATTTTAGAATGAAATTTAAATTACTGATAGAATTTTAAAAATATAAAAAATTATTGTGGCATTTCTGCAAGATACTATACCAGACGTAAAGCTTTGCTTTGAATTTAATATCATATGGATCGTCGTTTCACAACGATTTCGACATGGTAATTGGCAAAGTGAATTGTTTCACTCTTTGAGACATCTTCTCTTCTGCTCATAATCGTATTACTGCTGAAAAATGGTGTATCTTCTTGACTCTTCAATGCTCATGAGACCTAAACATTTGACAAACGATCATTTTGACAATCAACCAATTATTCAAGACTTAAAGAAACCTACAAAATGAGGTCCTTGAACAACTCCATTAATTCTTCAATTGGTTCAAGCTTTGACATTGCTGAAATTTTAAGGAGAGATTGGCGGTACCAAAGTATCTTGCTGTACTTCATGGCTTCATAATCGTATTCATCAAGACATTTTAAGTTGTATCAAAATATTTGTACCTTATTGGAATGCTTTTTTTTTAGGCTTTGATGTTTTTCACCTATTTGACACTACGTGTTTCCTTTGGTTGATTAATGAATTTCAAACTAACAAGAAATTTTTTTTTTAACCAAAAAAATGAATTAACTTTACATATATCATTGCTTAAAATAACTTTGTCATTGTCAATCCATTGTGATTTCGATGAATAAATAAGTAATAGGTAATTTATTATTACCAAAATTTTATGTCATAGTGTTCTTATGGAACACATCCAATAAAAACGTGCCATATAAGATTTTCTCTAAAAATATTGGAAAAAACAACAAAAAAAATTCTACTGCAAAAGAAGGGAAAAAAACATATGGCATGTAAGCATTTTTAAAAATAGGAAATTTAAGTAAAAAAATTTTACAAGAAAGCAAAAGAAAGTATACTTTAATAATATAATAAAAAGGGAACAGGAATATATAATATCACCTCACATCAATGGAAAAAATGAGGAATAAACTTTATAATTTTTTATTTTTTTGGTTACAACAACACTGAAATGTGAGTATGTGTATTATTAAAAGAATGTATATGTATTTGAAAATAAAATTTGAGGACTACGTGCATATAATAATAATAATTTTATATGGAGTTTTCAGTCCTGACAATAATACAACCGTACTATAACTAGAAACATATGCAACAAAAACTGATAAAATATTATAATAATGAATTGTAAGGAAAACATAATTTTTTCATGGAAATAAAATATACAAACTAATTTGTAATAAATGAAATGAAAAAAAAAAAGTTGAATATGTTCATTTGATCAAAATAAAAACAAAAATTATAGAATAAATTCGGTTGGATCGTCACAAATACTTTTTAGAGTCTTATTTAGTCTTTTTAGGTACTTGCACGAATTGGACAATTTTGGAGAATTTTGGACGTTTTGAAGACAGACAAAAACTACTGTTTTGACGCAGAATTTCGATCCACACCTTCTTTGTGTCTATCGACATTAATTGGACTGAGAAGATTATGCCACGATTTAGATGCCAATCGCTATTTCCAAAAAACCATAAGCCTTAATCTCGTGTTTTTGTACTTCTACTCGTGTCTGAGACCATTTTTAGGTCATTACTATATTAGTGAACATCTCTCTTCTTTACAGTTTTTAGCCGCTTTACGTTTCTCTGTAAACTCAATTTTCAGTATATTAAGTATTCATTCATAAACATGTGTTCATCGCTTATTATGGCCGAGTAATCTCCTTGTTAGGCTTGGATGTGTGCTGATGGCAAAAGGGTTGCTGCAGAACTGAATCTAGATTTTATCGTTTCTGTATTTGTTCTTTGTGTTATGCTAAGTCGTGAACTGATCACTTAGAAATTAGATTTTAGGCTTTTAGCTAGATGCGAAAACATTAGTAGGAACCCGAAGTGTTCTAAATACACGTAATTCCTCTATGCAAAGACATCTGGTTTAAGGTATTGTGTGAACAACTAGTTTGTTAGTAACTTGCTGAATTAATCCTTGAAGGTCTCGCAAAAACATTTTGTTTCATTTGAATTAGTTATAGATAGCATTCACGGCACACCAACGGTATGCTTTACAAGTGCTAGGTTCGAAAATACTATGTTTTAGCCCAAAACGGATAATTATCCATACTAATGGAAAGCCCAATAGAGTTTGAGGTAGTCAATGGTGTCGAGCATTATGAGTAATTGCCACAAATAAACGCAACATGCAATGTACGTTTCAAACAATTCAGCCTATATTTGAGATTTACTCGATCCCTAGTGTAAACTAAGTAGAATTATTTGTCATGATCNATCCCCAATTTAAAAAAAAAAAAAAAAAAAAAAAAAAAAAAAACTTGGAGGAGTGCGACGATATAGGTACGTAGTAGCATTGTCATCATTGTGAGGCATATATTGTACATTATGAATTCGACCATTGAACTTTTTCCAAACAGAAAATATGTGGGTTTAATCCGGCCTCTAAACAGATTTAACTCATTTAAGACTGCTGCATACAACAAATATTTTAGTCCAACAGAACAAATAAAACTGGCCAATTTNTTTTAATTTAAAAAAAAAAAAAAAAAAAAAAAAAAAACTGGCCAATTTTGAGAACCCAACTTAAAACTTGTCGATCCAGTAACCGGTTCCATTGTGAAAACAAGTTTATAAGTAGGGACCATTATAATGGTTTGACAACGCACATGAGGAGCGTCTCTAGCACAAATCTGTTGTTAATATTAAGTTATTACTACTTGGGATTTGACTATAGTCTGCATGTTGCGGATGTGGATGTAATGACATGCACAACAGCACAAGTGGCATTGACGGTTAAAATTTCAAGTGTTATTAATACACTGGTATATTAAAACAAACTATTTTATATTAATAAAAATTTGAACGTCTAATTTTAAATAAGTTATAAAAGGATTTTTTTTTTTTCAGAGGTTTTTGAGAATGATCAGAAACTTGGTTGTATAACAACAAAATAGAAAATTTATAAAATAACCAAAACTTCTTTATGTAGTAAAATCTTACACATTAGAATTAGATTTTTTTTTGTTAGTTTTCTAGTTTTCAATTTTTCTTTTCGTTATTGAACAAAAAAAACCCTTTTAGCATTCGGTTCTGTTTGATATATATATATATATATTTGTAATAGTTGTCAAATAATGCACCAACGGTCACAACCTTTAGCTATTGTAGAATAACCAATCAAGCCCTTGGCTTTCATTTTGCTCTTCTAAAATTCCTATATAAACCCATCATCACTCACACAGTTCTCACATCCAACATCGAAAACAAAACTCAGCTTAATCTCTCAAAAAAAAAAAAAAAAAAAAAAAAAAAAAAAAAAAAAAAAAAACGTGATGGCTTTGAGGTTCTTGACATGCCTCGCTTTGATGGTGTGCATAGTTGCATCAGTAGATGCAGAAATCTCATGTCTCGCAGTGGAAGTTGACATGTATTTTTGTACAACCTACCTTCAAAGGGGTGGAGAGGTACCACCTTCGTGTTGTGCGGGAGTCAAAAGATTGAACTCAATGGCTAAGACCACAGCGGACCGCCAACAAACATGCCGATGCCTACAATCCGCGTCAAAGCTGATTCCTGGTCTCAGCCCAACTCTTTCCGCTAGCCTTCCTGGAAAGTGTGGTGTTACCATCCCCTATCCCATCTCCATGACCGTTGACTGCAGCACGTAAGCTTTCTTAAATATCTCCAAACTAGCATTTAACTTCCTTTTAATTAACTTTTGGATTATATCTAAATGAGCCAAACTCATAGTCTTAATCGTTTCTATTCTTGCAGCATCAAGTGAAGTGAGAGCTTATATCTGAATGAAAAGTATGGTTTAGCATGACTTTAAAAAAGACACCTATATATTGTCTTGTGGCTTTGTAATCTCTTTCGTAATTCTTGTGTTGTATCTGGAGTATGTTCAAGAAATGGTAATAGTTCCTTAATTAATCTCCTTAATCATATCTGCTCTCAAACGCCTTAATTTGTACAAAACAAAAGTAAAAATCCCAAGTGAAAGGACTAGAACAATGTGAATTCACCAAATAAGTTATAGAAGTGATATAAAAACACAAGGGCCACCAAAACGTGACAATGGCAGAGAAATGTGCCTATCCAAACGTGGTACGTTACGGTCCAACGGTTTTGTTTGATATATATATGGTATATATATTTTTTTTTTTGACGTTACGTAAAGTTTTTACACCAGAGGGCACTTAATTAATTGTAAGCGTTTCGTTTTGTTTCGTTTAATTGACTCTTGGTCTTGGGAAACATGACGAAGGCGTAGGCGTACGTTACACGCATGCATGGCGGATAAATAATTTGTAAAGAGACTTTGACATAAATATGAGGACAGAAACAAAATTAAGACGATAACATAGGTCACAAAACATGCTTGTCATGATATATGAGCATTTAACGAAAACATTTTAAATTGAAAAAAAAAAAAAAAAACATATACTACCACCATTACTATAGTTAAAAGATTTTTATATATGTTAAAAAATTAATATTTCATAATAAATATATACATATTATCTTTCAACACTAAACAATTTTTCATTACTTAGTAATTAGTATACCAATAGTAGTTGATTATTTATTTCCAAAATATCCTTTAAAATCATATATATATATATATATATATATATAT